>JBBPKY010000123.1:0-44672 GCA_038089495.1 Xerocomellus dryophilus
GGCACACGTCCAATTCATGGCCGCGGACAAGGTACTTGGGCGGAAATTTAGCATGTGGGGTGTGACATTGATGTACCATTAGTGGAAGGTGGTGACGATCCTATTCACATCGGCGCGTTGACCACGCTCACACCACGGTTAAATCCAGTTTAGTCTCGGAACGGCGACATCCCACGGCCCTCTGATTTCACTGGAGCAGTATAGATGTTAACGGTGGAAAAAACGTGAGATTATTGAGATAACATGCTTTTTGTATTTTTGCGCCCAGACAAGCACCCCTGGGGCAATAAAGGTCACTGCAATGTAGATGCCTGTCATCATTGTGGCTATTGGTGTCGACAGAGGTGTGACGAGCATGAGTGACACCGCAGTGACTGATAACGTCACCAAAGCTTGCAGCGCTGTCGACATACCCTGTGAATCCGTCCAGGGTCACCAGCTCGTCGCAGTGACAAGAGAATGGAAACGTTTACCCAAAAACGATGACGCAGTAACGGAAGCAGGGCAAACAATTGCACAGCAAAGAGAACAAGTGAAAATACTGACAGGTCGTCAGGCAAACGTGAGGCGAGAACAACGGATGATGATATCGCCGCGTTCATGGATAAGACGGACGTTAGCCTGTTGGCTGTGAGCATTCAATCAGTTTCACAAAACAGCTCACTGCAAACCTTTCCTGAGTAAATGGTCCGGGCCGCATGCAGCTATAATCGGCCAGGACTGTGTTGAGAAGAAAGAGGCACGCCGACAACGCCCATATGGAATCCGATGAAGTTGCAGCCGTCAAAGTTCTCAGGACGGGGGCGAGACCCATGAGAGCAAGGAGGACCAACAATGATGACTTGAATGCCTTTGAGCCTAAGAAAGGTGGCTTCAGTGAGAGGCTGGAATCGATATAGCATAACAAACGGTTTGGCGGTACATGGCTAGGATTGGATCTATGGAGGGCTTCCCACATGCCATATCCAAGCACAGAACAGGCCACCGACATCCACAGCAACACGCGAGCGTCGATTGAGCGTTCCTTCAGTCTCGCGAAGATCGCAAGGAAGATGAAGACCGTTCCAAGATGCTGTGTGATTGCGCAGCACATGAAAACCAATAGCCAATAGCTGTATGGCGTGAAGTTGGCTGCAGGACATGGTTAGCGGCAAACTTTGTGATTCGTAGCAGATTCACTGACGGTTTCGCCGCAATGCCGATAAGAATGAATCTGGTGGTATGAAATTGTCTGGGTATGGACACCTCTCCCAAAGGACTCTCCTCCACCGAACGGTCAGGTCAGGTTGAACGGCTAGGCCTCCCGCAGGGCGTGAATGGACACTATCCGGTACCATTGCCATCCAACGAGCGTACCGCGCCCTACAAGCAAAGCGGAGCGATAGTAACAATGGTGTGACGACAGATCGATGATGTATAACTACCACGTGGCTCGATGGTCGGTCCAATGCTTGCCAATCCCAGTTGCATGACTCCTTCCGATTCGTCTCTACAACACATGCCTGGAGTCCTATCCAATGGCAATATATTCCATCAAAAGTAGCTTTTCAATGAACTTTTTCGAGGCGGCGTTAGATATCTACTGATCTCGATCATGGGAACAATAAACATGGTATCCGATGTCCAAGTAACATTAAATAAACGTGTTAGAGCATCGTGGGTGCACCATCGGTCCGCTCTACTGGAAAGGAGAAGCCCAAGATAACCCCGATGGGCGAATCAATGAATCCAACTTGGTGTGAAATGGATTCGTGCTTGCTGATAGAGCCGGTTCCGATAGAAATTGAAAGGCGAGCACGGCGATCATATTCCATGAAGCACGAGAAAGCCTGATGGCCAGGGATGAAAGGCGCTCTAATACATCGATCCACATGCCAGACTCACAACTGGGGTGTAAATCGACAAAGATTTCATTCAAATTTCAGTCCCACTGCGATGAAATTGATGAAAAGAGGCAGGGAAGTAGTCGAAATCAGGTTCCCACTCACCACAAGTGGTTCTTCTTGCCTCGATGCAGGCACAGGTTTGGTCGACTTCGATGCTTCGAGCTGGGCTGCGAGACGACCCCGCTTCGGATTCAGCGCATGAGTTCCGCGTGCTTGTGCCTAACGTCGAGAGACAGACTTGGTGAATCGTCTCGAGAAGGGGCGAACCGCATCCATATGCTTACCGATTTCAGTCTCCTCTCAGCGGCTTCTGCAGCTGCGACACGGGCCCCATCGGTGGTGCTTTGATAATTGTGGACGTTTGAGGATGACGCGGAACCCCCACCAAGTACTTGGTGACTGCCTGAATGAGTACCGGGTCTCGAACAGAGCGAACCCATGGAACTTGAACACAACGAATTGTCTAGCGTCCACGGTACGGGCTCGGCTATGGGCTACACGGAGGGTTGGCCCACGACTAATAGTCACTGGCAGAGTTCGACTTGACAACCAGTGCTGGTCTCACGTTTGACCATGCGCGTTGCTGCGTATGAACCTCGTTTATTCCTCGCTGCGCTCAGATAAGCAAACCGCATTTCAATTCCGAACCTCCTATGCAAGGAACCGAACACAGGAGACAGGAGTTCGGTTCGGATCGTCGGTAGTGGACTCGTGTTCAATACGCCCCAAGGCGTTTAGCGTCAAATACAGCAAACCATGGTCGCGATGATATCTACGTAGGCAACCTCTCGAAAACCTCTCTGTACTCTCCTCTATTGTCCGGAGGGCGAGCATTGCGTTCGCGGAGGTCGTGCTCTTCCAAGTGGCGATGAGGCATCCACTCCTAGAAAGGCTGAGCGATTAATTTGACTCGTCAAGGAGATTGGCACACCTCCCACCACCGCCTGCCCAATAACCGCGGTATATTGGGGTCCATCCCTGCTTTCAGCATGCGGTTCCTGATCCCGGCACTCAGCAACAATCCGAAAACAGTCAAAAGAAACAGGGTGACGACTAGTTGGTCCCTGGGTGAATCGCGCTCTAAGTCAGATATGAGCATTCGTCACAAACGCCAAAACATCGTGGCTGACGGAAACATCTTGCTTCGACATCACCTTCCTTGCCTGTCGCCGTGTCAGGATCTGTGTCTCCAAGAGAAGCCCCGTTACAAATGGTGAGCTGCTGGTCCAGACACCATTGTTTTGTGCAGGAGAGACACGGTTTGGACGGGTTGTTTGGAGCATCCATTTGCAAAATGGAATAGTTCGATTGGAAGCAGATGCCTGCAGCTCCCTGTTCGACTGTCGGGTGAACAGCGGCAAATAATGGACATACATTTGCAAAAATTGGTGACCTCCCACTTGGTTATGGTGCCTCGGGCGGGTATCTGGTGATGAAGTTCTAGCTGTCCACTGACTAAGACACGGCTTTGCTACGCACGACGTGTAGTACGAAGAGGGAGAGAAAAAAGATGACGATGGTATGAGTACGCGGTTGTAGCATGATGGGCATTTAGCGGGGTCTGATGTTGTGGCTAAAGCCCGCGCAATGCAGTCTGGTGTTGATCACCACATACATACTCGGGCAGCGCGAGTTCGCGACAACATATCACGACCGTTCTCCTGGCAACCTGAATCCGACAAGCTCACATTCTCAAGAGATGGCGGAGTACGAAGATGTCTTGACCAACCAGCCAGTCGTGATCGACAATGTTTGCTCCACTCGCTGACCGTCGCGTCCGTGTGCTCACCTCGCTCTTCTCAGGGTTCAGGCACTATCAAGGCAGGCTTCGCTGGTCAAGATCATCCAAAATGTTTCTTCCCATCCTTGTATGTACCCACCGCGTTTTGCATGGAACTCCACACGATTTACACTATGGTGCAGCGTCGGGCGACCAAAGCATGTACGCGTCATGGCGGGTGCTCTCGAAGGAGACGTCTTCATCGGTCGTCGAGCCCAAGAGTTTCGTGGCCTTCTAAAAATCAAGTATCCCATGGAGCATGGGATCGTCACCGATTGGGATGATATGGAACGCATATGGAGCTGGATATATGCAGAGGAACTTGGTACACTCAGCGAAGAAGTGAGGTGTATTCTAGTGCAACCCGCGCTCCATATCTCAAACATCTGCCTTGCAGCATCCCGTCCTTTTGACCGAAGCTCCGCTGAATCCTCGCAGCAATCGCGACGTTGCTGCACAGATCTTCTTTGATACATTCAATGTCCCCGCACTGTTCCTTTCAGTGCAGGCTGTTTTATCACTGTAAGTCTATCACTCGAAAATATTTACTTGCTACTGACTGTGAGAGGATAAAGCTATTCCTCTGGGCGAACAACAGGCATCGTACTCGACTCTGGTGACGGTGTCACTCACGCTGTGCCTGTATTCGAGGGGTTTTCGATGCCTCACGCAATTCGTAGAGTGGATGTTGCGGGGAGGTGTGTGTAGCTCAGCTTGATCGAACAGCCACGGGTATGAACCTGCTTCCCAGAGATGTTACCGACCACCTACAGTTGCTTCTGAGAAAGTCCGGCCACCATCTACACACGACAGCCGAGCGGGAAGTCGTGCGGATAATCAAGGAAAAGTGCTGTTATGTAGCGTTGAACCCCTCTAAAGAGGAAAAGGATACTCTTGGACGCCCAGAGGAATTCCGGTTGCCTGACGGAAACGTAGTTCAGGTAAGCTCGGATACCATGTTTGATGACCTCAGCTTGAAGATGCTCCAGCTTGGCTCCGAACGATTCCGAGCTCCAGAGATCCTGTTCAACCCTGAGCTTATTGGTCAGGAATACGCCGGTGTCCACCAAGTTGTAGTAGATTCCATCAACAGAGTCGATCTGGATCTGCGCAAGAGTCTCTTTTCGAACATCGTCCTAAGTGGGGGTAGCACATTATGTAAAGGTAAGCTATCGGTGGTCATTAAACTGGAAGTGACTTCACTTCGTGTATTGTCCATCGTAGGCTTTGGCGATCGGCTCCTCAATGAGGTCAAGAAGCTGGCTCTGAAAGACGTCAAGATTAAAATCTATGCACCACCGGAGCGGAAGTACTCCACTTGGATAGGTGGTTCTATACTTGCGGGATTGGGAACTTTCAAGAAGGTCTGGCGCTTGCATGAGGGTCTTGAACAGGGCTGTGACATGTTTATTTTGCAGATGTGGGTCTCGGCAGAGGAATACCAAGAAGATCCAGATATCATACACAAGAAATTGGGCTTTTAACCTGTCATCGCCTGCCGTCTCCTCCGTCATTCTCCCTTGATACCCATCATATTCAACAGATGTTGTAATACACTTAGATCTGACACACTAATGGAGATCTTTTTCAGGTTGTTTGCATGTGCATATGATCCATGGGTGTGCAGAGGATACAATGACATACGCCATATATACAACTTCGCCACGGTTGCTAAGGATGCTGATAGACGATAAGTGATCGAGCAAGAAAGGATGTAGAGAGCCCAGTATCGACGTGCAACCACTACTTTCCCTTCTTTGGGGGCTCTGCGGCCTTGGTCTTCTTGGTTCCCCGAACCTGATACGCAAATGGTATGAGTCCGCGAGAACGAACAATCTGTGTGTATGACCAACCTTTTTCGCGCGGTTTTTCCTTTCGTGTCGTAGCTTGCGAGAAGGCCTTTCAACCTTGGACACAATACCACTCTAAGAGTGCAACATGAGGAACGCAAACGACACGCAGATGATGCACCAACCCTGATCAAGCGGTATTTGGGCTCAAACTTCTTTTGTGAGATCTCGTCATCGTAAATGAGAGCAAATCCGGTGCTTTTCCCGCCACCAAAGTGTGTTCGGAAACCGAAGAGGACGACACGGTTCTTGTCAGCCTTATACAAGGTGGCAAGCTTCTCCTGGAGGTCGGATTTGGAAACGTTGGGACGGGAAGGATGGAGAACGTCGAGGATAAATTGACGGCGAGAGAGAAGACGGTTGGTGATAAATTTGCGCGTGCGCAGAGTAACGGGTGCCGAGGTATCAGCCTGGAAGACTTGTCAGAAACCTGAGGGACATCCGGAGTACCACAACGGCATCCAACGCTCCCCGACCGCGATTTGGCCTCAAACTTGGCGGGGTTGTTCTGAGGAGTCCAAGGACGGCGACTCACCATGATGGGTTGGCGTTTTACGACGTTTTCTTGCCCGACGTCTTGAGGGTACTGTGAACCAGAGGCAATGGGTAGCAGAATCAGCGTCCGTCCGGCATTTCCCGGACACAGCCACCTCCACCCGGTTAACTTGGTCGAGTATGTAATGACTCTATTGAAGATGCCCTCCAACTTTGCCGGCTCGTTTGCCCCCTATGTACGTTCACATTTCCATCCTTTGTCCGTTTCTCACTGGACCTACAGACTCCACCCCCAGACGATCCTTCTCCTCCTCCCACAAAGGTTGTATCTCGTTCGAGAATTTGGTTTTCAGAGAACGCAGCGTCTTACCAATCGGGAGGCCTGCCGTTGGTCTCTGCCGCTACTGCGAGTACAGATATAGAGCGCGGCCAGCACAATGAATGGGAAACGACCTACGGTCTGCGCGTTGACATCTTAGCCGCATTCGCCTATCTATTAGGCCCGATATCAGGTTCGACAGGGCCCCTTTTCTCCGCTCGTGCTCACATCCCCGGCGGGCGTCCAGCCCTCGCCTTGCTAGTCTTGGAAACACACAACGACTACGTTCGTTTTCATGGTCAGCCTGTGCTGTCATTGTTCGATATATTTTGAATATGACCGCAAGCAGCATACCAGGCGGCGCTCTTGATGACTCCTCTGCTCACCGCGCACATCCTTGCCGCGGTACTGCAAATTCCGTCGTGGATCAGCTCCTTTCTCGCTTTTCTCCTCTGTGTGTCAGGATTTTCAATGGCGTAAGGGGTCCACAATCCATGGACATGGGGATCTCGCTCACGGCTTTCTCTTCGACGCGACCCAGAACTCAGGCCTTCTTGGGTGCCTACAGGGGCGGACTTTCACGCTATCATCTGCCGAAGCTTGGATCTCTTGCCGACCGGTGGGTGGACGAAGAGTAAGGTCGCCCGATCATTTGCCTTTACATATGGATGGAGTTACATACTGTTGTTTTGTTTGATCTCGTGAGGAACATGGATCAGATCATGTATGAGAGGCAACGTAGCCCGATGGATTGCAGGTAGTCTGGATGTCAGACGGCAACTTTTGAAGCCGGAAAAAACGCCTCGAGAAACAGGCAATCAACCCAAAGCAAACCCGAGTGTGGAAAGCAAATAGGTAAACTCGTGAGGTTTTACGGTGTCACTATGATATGCAATGCTCAAAATGTCCCAGGACCAAGTAGACAGATTCGAATGGAATACAAGTGAGTGGCAACAAAAAGGCTACAGTTTGACACAGGTCCTTCGATCGATGCTCGGAACATACCCGGCCATGCAGGTCAACACTAAATGGCGTTTAGGGTGCATCACGGACTCTGATGGATGTACGAACCAGAACAGCGCGCTCGGATGCATTCGACGTTCCAGACCCCTCCGATCGCCGTACAGTCTTCTCCCCGACCGTCTATCGAGCAACCCCCACAATGTTGCAAATCATAGATTGGATCGACACATTCATAGTCGCTCAAATCCCCAACCGTCAAGATGGGGCATGCGTCGAGTCCAGCTGGACACAGGCTGACGCTTCGTGATTTGAGACTGCGCCGTCGTGAAGATTGCCCCGAGGATGGAGATGGCTCAGATGGGGAGCGTCGTGCTGGCGAAGCAGCTCGTTGACACATCAGGGTGGACGGCGACCAAATGGAATCCTTCCCGCATGTCAGGGACGAAAGTGCTTCTGGATTGGCAGGCGCACAACTCGTTAACTGGGTACTCCAGTACCATCCTGACGGGCACCGCGTACTAGGAGTGCTGGAGGCGCGACGGACAAGGCAAGTCGCTTTCTCGGAAAACCTGTGAAATAGTTGAGACGTCACGATCTGGGTTTTCCGATCGTTTCTTACCAAAACTCCGTGGTGCCACAGGCGGTCGCGGGTTGGACGGTATTTCCGACCTGGATGCACCTGCTCGTCGTCGTATCCCAGTTGTAATGGATAGGACACGACAACGAACCCGAAGACGAAACATCCGGTACTGGACTTTCGGGCAGACAGACAGACAGCTCTGTGCACAGGGTAAGCACGACAGGCGCACGAGCAACATGACGCGTACGGCTTGACCAATACCAATTCTCGTTTGAAGGACACGCCACTCCGTGGCTAGAGCGATACCGATCAGCGCTCTGTTCACCATCGAGACGGGGACATCTTACGGAGGAACGCTCCCGAACGACCGTTTGCCAAGAGGCACGCAATTCCGAATCGGTTCGTACCAAAATTCATTTGAAGAGCAATTCCCAGTATTGCTCGTTATGAATGACCCATTCACGAAAGGAAATGAAAGTACCGCCCAGATGAGCGGCAACGCGCAAGAGAGTGTTCGTGTCTTGGACATTGAGAAGAGGGCACAGCCCATGCACAGAAGGATCAGGAAAGAAAGGAGAAAGGACAGACGTTGAGATAGCAGGGGACAAACCGTTCTTTTACATCCTCACTCACCTTTGTGCCCTATATGGCGATTCTGTGGTTCCATTACTTTCGGTTCAGCCGTTCATTGTCATCGTGCTCCTAATTAAGGTAGTCGCTTAAGTGGTGGCGCGGACACAATGGAGGCAATGACTCGGCTCCCCACATTGAAACAATGAAAACCGCTCTGACTGACAGCCCATCGGGAGACTTCAAAAATAACGTACTCGTTCCACAACACTTTTGTGCTCTCATTGGCCAAATCGCAAGCGACCGCAAAAAGGGTAAGCGAGCTCATCGAGCACTTGCATGGGTTGCTGATGAGCCAGCGGTCATGGATTGAATTTCGTCAGATTGGAGGGGATGTACAGTACTCTTTACTCTCTGCCTGATTGCCCATAAACTGAACAGGACGAGTGGGTGGGTATTACGCTTATTTCACCAAATATTTCCACGTCAGCCTAACCGAGGAAGGTGAGTATGGGTTTATTCTATTCAGGGACGAGGTGAGTGCCTACCAGACTTTTCTAGCACTGACAACGCCTTTTGCAGTGCGCGCGCAGAGAAGTACCGAACATCAGCGTCTCCATCATTCTTCTGTTGCTCCAAGACAGGGATAATTTTCTGCTTCACGAATTCTTTACCCTCAGGAGTGTCCCCAAACGAAGTCGCCAAAACCTCCAAAGCCTTGGCAACATTGAAACGTATGTTGGGGATGGGGTCAACAGCGAGTTGTAATAGGGGAGTTATGATTTCCGTTTGAATGATGGGCAAAGTCAAAGAGGGCGAAATGGTCTAGAAGGTCGTGTCAGCAGGATCTGTGATTCAAGTAGGACAGAACAAACCGTGATAGCCTGCACAGTGGTCATCCGGTACAGGTAGTTGGGATGTTGCCCCATGCCCACGACCTTGGGAACGATGGAGACCTTGGCCCACTCGACACCAAAAACTTCGGTCAGTTTCTTCAGATTTATAGTAGCGGCTTCGCGTATGCTGAATACGGTGTCCCCCAGCCAGGACATGCACAAGTTCCCGAGTTGCTCGTCGAAAAAGGGTTTCCCCAACTGCGTTGCAAGAAGAGGAATGTACTCGATGATCGCTTGCCGGACACGCCATGACTTGTCTTCTGCAAGTTCAATGATGGCAGGCAGAAGGCTATCCGACAAGAGTTCGATGTCGATCACTATAAAAATGTGGATCAGGCTGACACGTCCGCATCGAAATTCTCATACCACCATTGACCGTTTCGAGTTTGCTGATAACGTTCAAGCGAACTTCAGGGAACTCATCTTTCAACAGATGAAGGAATAAAGGGAGCAGGTGTTCGACAGTCGCTTCGCGACCGAGAAGTGGAGCCAGTCCACTAATCTGGTTTGCGAGAGCAGCTCTGACGTGTTGCGATGTATCGTGCGACAAGTCACGGACGCAGGGTACGATGCGTGCCAAGATGACCTCTCTTTCGATGAGTTTAGAGAACCCTGGGAATCGAGCAAGATCAACACTGATGATGGGCATGAAAATGTGAATCGCAACGGTACCCGGAATCTGGCCAGCAGCGGCGGTCCGTACTTCTGCCTCGTTGTCTTTCAAGAGCTGAACATACTGCCCGATCAATTCCTCTCTGACCAACTCGGTGCCAACCGCCTCGGCAAGCTAAAAAAAAAAGATGGTTTATCACTATGCGTCACGACAGTATTGTGACAGACCTCGTTGAAATGTGTGGCGGCCATGTACCGTACTCTCCAGCTCTTGTCGGCAACGCTATGTCTTATTTGTTTCAAGAGCTGTTCCTTGACTTCGGAAGGCGTAAGCTGCTGAGCGATGACAATCAGATCTTCGACTGTCAATAGGCGCACGGAATCTTGATCATCGGACTGGAGTCTGCGGTAAACCGGTAGACCATCTGAAAGGACGTGGTGCTTGGAAAAGTTCTTGAGCAGAGGCTAAAGACGGTTGTGGGTAGGTGGTACGGGTCACGAAGGTGGAACACGCACGCCAAGCCACCGCGCCGCAGCGCGTCGAACCATGGGTGTATCATCAGCTCCAAGGGCGGCGAACGCCTTTCTCAACTCGTCCTGGATGGCGGGCGACACTTTAGGGTAGACTGGCGAATAGAGTGCGGCAGAGGAAGTGCGCGAGGTGAACCATTCACCCTGCGACAGGCGTTTTAAGAGGGGGATGTAGTATTCTTCTATCTGGGGTGTTGACAGAACGACGGCTATTTTCGAGATGGATTCCGCGGCCTAGTGAGAAGAGGGTGAGAGAAAAGACGGAGTGAAGAGGCGGGACTACCTTGTCCCTGACCAAGGTCTCCTCTACGGCGGAGAGATTCTCTAAAGGACCGAGCAAAACATGAGCATACTGCTGTCCACCGATGTATTCCTCGAAATTTCGACCGAGCTCCTCTGCCAAGGCGAGCAAAACCTCGTCCTCGTCGTCGACAGAGTCCTGAAGGAACGGAACGAGCTCGTCCCGCGCGCGATCTGGGCCTAGCGCGAGGGCTATCGTGGGTATGCTGTGGATGGCGTTGAGTCTGAGTTGGACGTCTTCTGAGCGCAGCTCGTCCATCAAGACTGCAATCGGAGCGATCTGAGGGGAAAGGGATCAGTAGAATGTGTGTACGGCTGCAAGAAACTCTAACGTCTTCTAAATTGAACGAGGAGTCCATGGTGCTGGTGAGTGAGTAGAGGCGAACAAGTCAGGCCTTGTTTTGGAGCGCCACGCCACCTCCATCTCATGCCGGTACAAGAAGCTGATCAGCGTCTCATCCTCACGCATCCAAACGCAAGTGAATTCTGTTATCATTTGGGGGTGTACTCGACGTCTATCTAGGGCTCATCGGCCGAGTTGCTCCTCTACGGGGCGACGGTGATATCGTGGAAGACTGGCACACGGAGCAGCCCGGCGCCTGTGGAGAGGTTGTTCGTGTCCTCCAAGGCGGCGCTGGATGGCTCCAAGCCGGTCCGGGGGGGCATCCCCATAGTGTTTCCGTGCTTTGGTGCGCCTAGCCACGGAGAGCACGTGCGGCTCGGGCAGCACGGGTTTGCGAGAAACCAGGTGTGGACGTTTGACGGCGTCGTCATGGACGACGGGTCGGGAGTATCTGTCCGCCTGAGTGAGTAGTCGTGGATACGTGTGTGTTGGTGCTCAGGGCTGGCAGCGCTGGACCCGACGGCAAGCATCAGGGCGACGTATGATCGGTCGTTCCACCTGGCGTACGTGGTGACGGTGGCGGAGCACGGACTGAGCACGGAGCTGCATGTGACGAACACATCTAGCTCGGGGGACGACCTTGAGTTCCAGGCACTGTTTCATAATTACATTCGCGCGCCGGCGGACCAGGTTCTGGTGTTTCCGTTGCAGAACAAGAGGTACTACGACAAGACAGAGACGACCGAGGAGGGACGGAACACGGCCAAGACGGAGACGAGGGCGGGGGTGGACGTCGGGAAGTTTACAGACTCTGTGTACGAGGACGCGTCGGAGCGATACGGGGTGACATGGCCGGGGGGAGGGGTCGAGATCCAGGCTCGGGGGCTCAAGGACGTGGTGGTGTGGAACCCGCAGCGGGCGGCGGGAGGCAGGATTGGGGACATGGAGGACGGCGGATGGTGCGTGGCTCGGTGTTGTGCGGACGACGCTGACGGGGTGCAGGGAGCGGTACGTGTGTGTCGAGCCGGGGCATGTTCGGGGCTATGCGAGGGTGGGGCCTGGGCGGACGTGGATTGGGGGACAGTGCTTGACGACGACCCTGGCAAATTAGTTTTCACGTTCATCTTGTCGCTCGTTTTTTAGATGCTGGGAAGCAGAGACTCTTTTTCCCGCAAATCCCTAAAGGAGGACCTCGCCGACGAGCTCGACTACATCACCGTCTCCGCGCCAGACACCGCCGACGCGCCCAGACTCGCCCGCCAGGTCGACAAGGCCTCCCGCATCCTCGGCATCTCCCACAGAAAGTCCATGGAGCCCATCCCCGCCTCCAACAGGACCTCCCTCCTCTCCACCCGCTCCGTCCCAAACACCCCCACCCAGCACATCCCCACCCTCCCCCTCACCTCCCTCTACCTCGTCTCCGGCCTCCCAAAAAGCCCCCACACCTGGACCCTCGCCGACCCCGACTCCGTCCTCGGCCTCCACCACTCAGAGGGCGCCGTCGCCCGCTGGTGGAGACCAGAGGTCCTCGGCAGCACCGTCTCCCCCGGCGCAGGCGGCGGCAAGAAGAAGAAGAAGAACGCAAAGGGCGAGCCCACCGAGGTCCTCAAGGGTGCCGGCGCCCTCTCAAAGGCCGAGGTCGGAAAGATGCTCTCCAAGGCCCTCAAGGTTCCGCTCTCCCTCTCCCCCCGCTCCTCTGCTCACCGTTCTTTCCAGCTTTCCTTCACCCGCGAGGTCGAGATCATCGCCTCCACGCTCCAGCCCGCCAGCACCATACACAACTTCACCTTCACCCTCCCCGCCCCCTCCACCCCCCTTGCCCCCGCCCCCTCCGACATTGGCCTGCTCAGAGCCTCCGTCCTCACCGCCGATCGCTCTTCCGCCGCGCCCACTTTCGCCTACCCCTACACAGACGACCCTTTTGCCAACGCCCGTCCCTCCTCTGCCTATCTCGGCCCCTCCTCCGTCCTTGCCCCTCCGCCTGTCCCCACTTCTCCCATGTACGAGAAGCAAGCGGCTGCTGGTGTCGGTGGCAGCGGCACCATCACCTACCACGGCGTGTGCTTGACTGTCTGGAGCCATGCCGACGCCGAGAGGAGCGCTGCTATCCGCAGAACGCTCGAAGCCGGTCGAGCCAGAAAGGAAAGCGCCCAGTCTTTGGTCGCTTCCCGCCTCAAGGTTCTGCGCTCCTCCGTCGGTCATGGATCAGGCAACTCTCCTGGTGAGCCCACCCGCCGTGTTGCAAAACGCGGCACACGCGGTCCCTGGCCCGGCACAGACGGCGAAACAGACGGCGAAGGTGCAGAGACCGACGCAGGCGCTATCAGCGAGAGCGACTTTGACGTCGCCAGCACCGTCGGTGGCCACGGCCCTGGCGAGAGCACCCTTTTCCTCCCGGGCGACACCGTCTTTTGGCTCCCGTATGCCTTGTGTGAGTCCTTTCGTCTTTCACCGACGCCTACCTCATCCCGCTTCACACAGCACTCGTGTCTCGCCACCCCATCTATGACCTCATGAGGGACTATCTTACCCTCTCCTGGGCACGCTTCTCCAAGGATGTTCAGTCTCATACTCTGCAAATCTCGAAAATCCTCGCCCATCCCGCCCCACGTGCCGGCGAACTCATCAAACTCGACGCTTCCCTGGCCCCTCTTGCTGGACGCTCGTCCGGTGGTGCATCCGGAAGCAGCAATAACGAGGACACCAGTCTCGAAGTCATCGCAAGGTTCCCTGGCGGTCTTGATTTTGGCAGGGGGTTGGTCGACATCAACTTCACCATGTGGCCGTTATTCAAGTGTTTGAATATCGATAACGTGTTGACGGCTTGTGAGGTATGTACCCAACCCTGGCTTCGGCACTCCCTGAGCCTATCTCTCCAAGATTGCGTTGGCTCCCACCGGTCGTGTCTTGTTCTTCTCTCGATACCCTGCGATGCTCGGCGTAAGTGACTGGCCCCTTTCCTATTCTTACCCTTCACTCCGTCTTCATTCCAGATTGCCGTATCTACCATCAGATATCTCGTCGAATTGCGTGGGTGGAATGGCATCGCTCTGTCTGCAGTCCATGCACGCGATGCAAAGATCTACATCGACGATCCCGGCCCCTGGATATTGGGTCTGGCGACTGAGGCGAGGTACAGCGTGCGGCCTGCGCCGGAAGTTTGTGTCATTGACTTGTAAGTCGCGCTTTGCACTGATTGGTTGGTTCTCACGTCATTGTTACCCTGCATAGGGACATCAATTACTTGAGCTGCCCCTCGCCACCTCCTGGCATTGTCTCCACCAAGCAGCAACGAGAAAAGTATAGATTGCGGTTGCTTACCGCTTTCGAGCCTCACTACCACCCGGACCACAGCATACCCTCGTATGTCCCCTTTTGGTAATTTCTCCCTCCGGGTACCTGATGCTGCGATGATAGCGAGTTCAAAGAAGCCTTCCCTGCAGGTCGCTTCCGCCCGGTATGCAAAGTGCAGGCAAAGAGAGGCGGGGAGATGGCTGCCGTCGCCGATACTATCAAGCCGCCCGAATGGTGGCATTCCACACGCATCATTCAGGCGTTTGACGCCGTGCTCGAGGACAAGGTGGGCTAGTTCTCCGTCTCTGAGTACTATGCTAACTCGCTCATAGTTTAGGAAGCCTTCCCTTCTTAGGCGTCTCGCCTCATTCGGTGCCGCTCGCCGTCTGCCACAATTGACTGTTGCGGAGCAGCACATCCAACTCTCCATTCGCAAACGCGCTACTGCGTTTGTCGATGCGCGAGACGACCTTGAGACGAAGATCGGTCGACTCTCTCGTCGTCTCAACTTCCTGATGACCGAAGCTGACCTGTGGAGAGACAAATTCGTAACATTTGAACAGTACGCCGAGAAATTAAGTGTAGAGGCAGACCAGTTGAGGGGCAAGATCGGCAAAGAACAGAGGGAGACCAAAAGATTGAGCGGCCTTGTCACTTTGACCGCTGCGGAGAAGGCCAAGCTACAGTCCCGTGAGTAAATGTTGTCGGCTTGTCGAGAGATCATTAACTTGGAGATTATTAGGACTCGTCGAAACCGAGCAAGCACACAAGGATGCGCTCTTCGAACTGGAGCGGATGCGGGATACAATGGAACGCATGGAGCTGGAACGTGCAGAGATGGTCGCCGAAGTGGAAGCACAGATCGAACGTGCACTCGCATCCATGGCTGTCGACGTCGACGAATCCGACTATAGTGGAGAGCTCTCATCCCGCCCTGGTTCACGCATGTCCACTTCCGCAAGGTCTGCCAGTGGAACACGCTCGAGGCGGGCTAGTGATGCCGTGAAGAACGAAACCAATGGATCTAGGCTGCGCAGCTTCGGCACAGAGTCAACGCTTGCAGAGTCATACGAACGTGGAATGGATGACACGTTGGTTGCCAGCAAATCCGAGCGGGAGACAGACACGATCACAGAGGAGGAAGAGACTCCAGTGTCGCCGACAAAGAAGAAGAGATTCTCAGCGACGCAGAATGAAGTTGTACAAGATGGCATGATGGCGGTCGACGAAGGTATCAGTGAGCGCAGCGATAAGATCGCACAAAAGGTCTTGCAGATCCAGCAAAAGGTCGGTTGATATATTACCGTTGACTTGTTATTTACTGATTTTCTCGGCAGCTGGAAACTGCATTGGCGACGGAGAACATCCAAGACTGGAAGAAGAGATCTGCAGGATACAAGAGCACCGGGTCCGATTATGCTACAGATGAGCGTGCTGACGAGAGTTCGGATGCCGCTGTGTCCATCCGCCCGCGCCAATTACGGGGTACCAAGCTCGTTAACAACCCTCCCATCAAGGCGAAGCGCAGGGAACGCAGTGACACAGCGTCCACAAATCGCACTGGCTCTGGTACTATCACACGCCGCTCCGTTGACGGTCCCGCTTCAGCAACGCCACGGCATTCCACTCCGAATAATGGCTCGCCTGCACCTCAACGAGAAGACAAGATCCCAGGACAAATCGATTCTGAAACAGACGGTACTGACCTCCAGACGCCCACCGCGGAGACATCTCATACATTGGAGCGACAGTCGCTCCGTAAAGTTGCATCTGGAGCTTCCTTGACGGCGCTTTCTCCTGCGGCGCCAACTACCATGCAAACGACCCCTGCTTTGACGCCAACCATGACTATCACTACCGACGAGTCTGATACCGACTTTCAGAGTGCCTGCTCCACGAGCCCGCGAGACAGTTACGGTAGCTTCGAGAACAAGAAGGCGTTGCAACATGACTCGGACGACTCTGGAACATCCACGGACCAGGACTATAAGAAGGGGCATGTGACAGAATATACCGACTTGCCCATCATGAGGGCACGACTTTCTAGTACAGCAACTGCCGTGCCGCAGACCAGCCCGTCCCTGTCCGACGTTACCACCGCACCAGGTGGACGCGGCTTCGCGACGCGTTCGCGCCAGGCGACTAATTAGTATGCCCGTCAGGAATATACCCCACACTTCACATGTATATCATTATCATCGTCATCATTGGATTCGTTAACCCTCCAGTCTTTTCAACCTGCCGCTCCTTTCGCTACAGTTATTTCACTCGTATTTGTTCATTGGAATATCGCATGTTCAACTTCAATGCATATATTACAGTTCACTTCATCGTAGTACAAGAATGCTACACGAGTCGTATCCAACCCAATCTATCAGTTGCCTGCTAGTCCATTCTACGCCTATTATTGAATGCTTTCACTACCGATGCAATTTGTGCAAAGAACCACACTTGTGCGTTCTTGTCAGGTATCAGTACAAACTTGTCGTGGTCCTTGCCCGATTTGTGAGAAAATCGAATGCCGTTGTCCTCTGTTGTGACACCTTGTACCATGGTCAGAGGCAGATCCCACTCTAGGCGCAACCTCTTGGACCAAAACGAGAGCACCCTTACGGTGGTCAACAAGACAACATTGTCGCCGCCTGCATCGTCTGTCCAGACATTCAATGCCTACAGCATATGCTCGGTCGAACACTTACCGATGTGAGCGACATAGCATTCGTTCCGGTAAGCACCTTGTTCCAGGTCCCTCATCCAATACTGGCCGAGTGCTTCACGACTCGAAAATGGCTGGGATCATCGTGAGTCCAAACCAGGATGACCACATCGTTACACGTACCACCAACACTCCATCCGAAGGGACGTGTCTTGGCTAGAATGAATTAAAATAAGACCCTGCACTGACCATATCATGTTCTATGGCCACCCACCGGTCTGACGCGGTCTCTTTCTGGCTTATCAAAGACCGTTGTGGTGTTTCTTATTCCTGACACGGTATCAACGATCACGAATAACAGAAGACGAGGAACCTGGCTACCTTCAGAGACGTTTGACGCGAGGTCGAACACCCCGACCGCAGGTTTGGTCAGGGCACTGTAATCACGCATTAGGTGGTACTATCGCAAGTTGCGTGTGTGCGTACGTACCCAATGAAGCCCTTGCCTATGCCTTTGAAAAATCCTATGGCACCTTCTGTCTCTGCTCCCTGGATGGGCTTCGTCTAGTACTTCGTGAGCAATCGCTGTGTTGGAGTCTATCCCTTCTGCATACCACAATGCCCTCCATCGCACTCACAACGCTAGTGGCCAGCGCTTCGCCACCTGCAGTTACACCATAACTAACAAGGGGTATGAACACAGAGCAAGGCGAACGAAAGGATTACCTCTTACATTGCATGGCGAGGTCGATTGCGGCGCTGTGACAGCCTACGTTGCGCTTGATATTCCTCGTCGAACGTTGCGGCAGACAAGCCTGGAGTCAAGTCAGAAATGTCCCTTGAACGGAAAGAAGTCTTCTGACCTTTGCCCAGGCTACTCGTGAACTTGGTGACACTGTCTGATAGACCGAACACTGTCTTCTTGACAAAACTAGCAGCACCCTGGACTTTGGGTCAGAACACTCGTCGTAGACCAGGCGAACAGTCAGCTACCTTTGCTATTCCGATGCCTAACTCCTTATTCCCATGCATGACAACGCCGTGGTATGGTGCGTAGAAGATGTCTGCAACCCCAGAACTCACATTCGTGAAGAGGCCCACTGGATTCCCAATGAAATCGGCGGAACCGAGAATGCGGTATAGTTGCCGTAGGACATCTTGGCGGTAGTGGTATGTGATACGACTTTGCAGTTCAGGTATTGCCAATCGCATATCTGTGATGGCGAGAGCGTTGAGCTCAAGAGGTGCGTCATTGACATTCCCCAGTGTCATTGTTAGCGCGTTTACCACCACTGCCAAGGGGTTCCGAATGCTTAACCTGCATTGACATGAGAAGATTGGACAGTAGCATGCACCATCTACGACTTACTTCTCCTCGCTGCTGACCCTTTCAGTTCGCATGAAAGATAGAATTAGCTGAATAGGGTGCAATTGGAGCACTTCAAAGTAAACATCTCGTCCGGGAGCAGTGGGCTGTGGGTCTGGAATTGTCTCTGGATGCTGTATCAAGATACTTGGCAACAAATGAGCCAAGATCCGGATTTCGTGTTATCAGCTTACTCTTCTACGTTCTCCTCCCATGACGCGCCTTTGACCTGCGTAAGATCATATATCGCGAACAGAAAATCTTCATCGGCCTCAATTGTCAAGGCCTGCAACAGAATAGAGCAGTATTTGACGAAGAGGACACCGTGCTCTATAAAGACCATTAGAAAAAAATAAAGTACCGGTCCCATATCTTTCCTACCTTGGTCCTTTAGCCAGACGACAGAGGCTTGAATGGTTGGAGGAACGGCCGCAGTCCCACTAGCTTCCTTGGAAACAGGGCTCGGTTGAAGGAGAACAGGATATAATGCGTCGTGGAGTTGGTTGTCAATTTGAAGAGACCCACAACATAGGGTGACTGCCTGCGAGATTGGGGTATTGTTGTATTCGAAACGTAAGGACTCTAATGAGGCATATACCACCTCAATCATCTTGCGATTTATGAGGGATATTCCTATTCCTGCAAGATCGACTTCGACCTTCAGAGTAGGTGCAGCATCCTCTGAAACGGCCTCGAAGCCCTCGACACTTCCTAGTGTGTCAGATCGGGACAGCGAGCCAGCAGTCCGGTGTTTGGGCTTATAGAGACTGCGCTCTGCAACATAATGAGTGATTCGCAATATTTGTTTATGGCGGTCCGCCCGAACGTCCAGCGACACGGCACGTGCTCGTCGTCGATCCTAGGTTACTGGTCAGCAAAACCAAAACAAGGTACCATTGGGACGAACTTGAAATTTGAAAGGAACAAGAACACCAATCTCCATGATGTCGACTACACGGCGTGCATCATTAATCATCAACATGAGCTTTTTTTCCCTTGCGGCAGGCTGATCCCAAGCATATTGCGTGACGCAGCGTGGTGCGAGCTTGTATCGTGGGATGCTCGATTTCACTGCTTCTGCTTCATTTCGACTCGAGTCCTAAACATGGTCATTAACCAGCGGGGCAGCATTAAAGGTAAAATTACCCATTGGCAAACAAAAACGGTATAATCGCTGTCGTTTTCTAGTTCAAAGGGCCATCCCTCTGCTTTCAAGAAAGTGACGAAGATAGTAGACCCATCGATTCTGATGTTTGCTGTGACAATATCTACTTGGTTGTCGTCTGATGCTCTGGACACTCGAAGATGAACGCTTCCGATGTCCTGAATGTTGACAGGAGATGACCTAACAATTCTCGGTTAAAGTTGCAGAGCTTCTTGCTCCTGTTCACCTACCATCGCGCGTTGAGACCAGTGTACGCAATGGTGAGAAGCCTCTCCTCCCCAGCCTGCATGACTTGCAACGGCATACGTTCTCCTGGATCCAGTACAGCTCGACCACGTGGTAAGCCTTTGTATTCGCGGAATTGGATGGGGCAAGGGAGGTCGTTCTTCAACATAAACCTCGGCGAAATCGTGATCACTTTCGTAAGTTTGTACTTGCCCAGCCCCTCTGTCCATGATAATCCGAAATGATATTCCTCGTTCCGTTGTGTCGTAGACGGAATCACCATCTCTGCGTCAGCCGCTGGAGCTTCAAGGCTGAATACCTTCAACCATCAGGAGAACATCAGCATCCATACGAATTCAGGTCACGTGAAAGGCACGATACATTCGACCAACCCGATTCCCCGACCTTGAATATAAACGCTTGAGCATTGTCATGAGGATGGGACAGCACTGCCCATGCTATTAGTGTGCTAGTCCGTAGTAAGGCACCAGAACTTACAGAATGGCACGGGGGTGGCGAGGACGTCTTACGACATACATGAATAACCGATACCATGAAATCACATGTTCATACCTAGTTGAGTATCACCAGCAACGTCCAACGGAGACGTAGCGCGATTAGATCGAGCTGTCTTCACACTGAAAGGCATTCCCGACTTATTCACAACAAGGTAGGGACAGTAAATCTGGATTTTGAACGCTCCGCCGGACTCGGGATATCGACTCGACGTAGGTGAGATCGCGATATCTTGTAAAATAGAGAAGGCACATACACGTAATTGAGACTCAGGTGGAGTTTGCGATTTCTTTGATCGTGAAGTGACAACCGGGATTCAATATCGAAGTCAGTGTGGCGGTCTGTATTTATGATGGCGAAGTCGCTTGGCCTGAAGACTGAAAGAACTATTAGCTCCGTACACCAGGAACTCGGCATATTCACCTGTATCTTGCACCTCCACGTTGAGTAGGACCAAATGGTCTAGTTCCACTGAGTGTACTGGCATCACGCCACCCTTCCGTAGGTAGCTTTTCCAATTCTGGTCAGCGTTTTTGTCATAGATACGGTATTGGAGATTGTAAGGCAACAAGTTCTCCAGCTCAATCGGTGCACGAAGTTTGACTTTGATTTTGGGAGATTTCCTAAGAGGCGAGTCAGGAGACGTCGAGGAGCGGATACAAAACTTGCCGTGCAGCGGGGTCGTTGGAGTCTGTTTGTACCCATGCCTGGAAGCGGAAGGGTGCCTCCCGTTGATCGTTGTGAGGACAACTAATGGAAAGGGACCTCTTGGCAACTAGATCCTCGAATCGCAGAGACGAACACCAACGATAACCAAAACCTTCTGTAATGCTATTTGGTAGGTTTCGGTATATATCGGAAGTGTTATGCTTACGATCGGGCTGGAGTTTAACTCTGTTCTGTGTGACAGCTTCAATGGGCAATGCGTAGTCTTGGCCCGGAGCTTCCTGACTGTGAGTGCGACGACTCGAGAATACCAAGTAGCGACTAACCAATCTTTTCCAACGAATACACAGGATGCCCAGTGTGGTCCACCAGCATGAGTTCCAATGGGTAGAACGTCAGGTTTACCACCAAGTAAGTCGAGCGCAGAGTCACTATTTTGACGTTGTCTTCCACAGTTACAGCGCACAGCAGACGATCAGCATATTTCTCCATCCGAGGTCGCAGCGAGAAGGTGAACTCTCCCTCCCTATCAACTGGGATGCCTCGAAGAGCTTCCCAGGGTTTCCCGACGATTTGAATGCCGATGTTGTGTTGCTCGGACGTCGAACCGTGCTGAAAATTTGGTCAGCTGGCGACTGAAAAGTTTTTAGCTGGACCTACTTCCCGTATCTTCTTCCAGTCATCAAATCGCCAATCTATGATCTGATCATGATTAAGTTTGACTGCATTGCTCTCCTGCATCCCACTGCTAGTATCGTTATCTGACCAGATGAAAAGAGGAGAACCCGTGCGATTGAGAATTCGGTATGGAGCATAGCTCCCGCGGTCCTTCTGCAAAACCAGCTCTTGTTCCTGCCCCCACATGTTGATGGAGGTTGTTGCAAGCTCGGCGAATGTAGTGCTGAGATTGAGGTTCAAGCGCTCACGAGCAGCCATAGAGACTTTGAGAGCGCTTGAAGCTTGATCCTTACTCAACTGTCATGATCATCATCAGCACAAATCGCCTAGGTAGTCAATTAACCAAAATCACGGATAGTGTAAACTTCCAAGGGTCAATTACTAACAACGCAAGGTCAGCTGATGAACTGAACAGGAAGGATATCGTACAAGGTTCCCAGTGAGAATTTGTAAGATTCCAATAGTTGATTTGCGTTTCTAACACAGTTGACGCCTGGAGCTAAATTGCGTGTGTCAATCTCATGAACTTGATCTTACCGTGAAAGGCTCACCCCCGATGACCAGTCCTTGGCCATCAAGATAAAGGGCTTCACATTGAATTGAAGCATAGGCTGTTCATGCAAATCCCCGATCAAAATCAATCTAAAACCATGGATGGTCCCTTTCATCTAAGACCATCGTTATGTACTTTTCACAGGTGTGTGTTGCTAGGTTCATACCTGTTCCTTCGATATGACAATATGTGCTTTCGCAGGCGTTCGTCGCGCACCCACCACGGATGGTGCGGATCGGGTAGATCGGGTTTGCAGGTTCGGAAGCTGTTCTCCGCCGGGCAAGGTATCCCTCTGTGATCTAGCATACAGCTCAACGGCTTTTGTGGCGATCGCAGTGATGAGCATGATATCACGGTACGACGCCCGAAAGACTATTTCCGTCGATGAACTTTCCATTGATACGTGTTGTTCTGGTTGAGAGGTCCGACTGTCGAGGGAAAGTGTCAGGTCAATATCGTCCAAAAAGCGTACGGTGTCCGATTCTGCTCCCATTCGTATCAGCGACATCCCAAGCCGGTTGACGCTCAATGTCATGACACCCTATGCTCAGTCAGCATCCCACCCGTGATTAACTGGAGCGACGCTGACCTGCTGAGACATTAAGATTTGATTTACATGAAGCCTAATGGCCTGGGAACAGGGATCGGTGTCGTTTTCTAGCACATTGATGGAAACATCGTGAAGTTCGAAGCGCAAGTCGGTGGTAGAGACCGCCGAAGTTTCCTTTCTGGTTTCTCTTTCGTCCTTTATGTCAGAGACCTTCGGACTTGGGGGGCCACTGGTGAAGAATGACAGAAGTGAGAAGATGGGCTCCACGGAAAAAATGATGTGAGGAGCATCGACCGTCATGATTACAAGAGCAGAGGTACCAGTCGAAGAATAAAGGACCATGAACTGGTTCCGTTCATGATCAGCAGCGGGGACGATTTCCCTGAATTTGGATCCGCCGGGTCGAGTATTGCTCGTGGTAAATGATCGTAAGACCAACTGGGCTTCAGAAGCCCCGTCAGATATTGATTTGGAACGGAGGCTGACGTCGTTCAGAGCAAATCGTGCAATCCCATGATCTCTAAGATCCGCTTCGGTGGTTGCCTCTCTGTCATACAAGTGCAATCTGACAGCGGCTATGGATGCCACCAGGTCAATAGTAGTCCAGGGCTGATTTCCACCGAGAGTAGATGATACGCGGATCTCGGGTTCTAGATTGACAAGGGACATTTGCACCTCCGGGGTAGCGAGCAAGGGGTTGCGGAGACTTGAGACGGATGTAGCAGTAGAATCAGCCTGAGCATTGCCGTCAGGAACACCGGCAAGCACTCGCGGTATTGACTGCGACAGTCCGACGAGAATCTCGTATTGGATTTGAGTGAGGTAGAGCTTTATATCGGATATTTTGATGGCAACCTGTCATCGTGGGTGAGTAGCGTCCACATCATCGAAGTCTGAAGTATACCTGAGCATCCGGAATCTCATTATCTTGAAAGCGATCGATGTGTGCACGTTGGTAAATGTCTGCGATGATGCTGATATCATCGACAATCTTGAGCGTGGACAGTTTGCCGTCGTAATATAGGTCCGACACAAGCTGTAGGCCATTGAGACTCGCCGAAATCCTACTGATATCCCCGTCAAAGGAATTGCTCGCAAAGACCTCGCCGAGGCGCATCGTTACAATATCAGGAAGGCGTGCAGGGTCAGAGGGGAAGACGACAATAGGAGTCTTCACAGAGATTTCGAATTGCATACGTTCGATTTCAGAGGCTCTCTGTACAGCTGCATCGCGAGCTGTATCGTACAGGATCTTGAGCTTCGCGAGTTTTGTGAAAAACAGGTACATGTCGTGGAAGGGCTGCTCGAGGAAGTGAACTTTGAGCGAGCCCGCGGCCAAGTAAATGGCTGATTTGACGCCAGCGTATCCTTCATCTTCGGGGTCATAAGTCTGGTATCTGAACTCGGCAAAGTTGCTGCCTTCGATGGACAAAATTTGTTTAAACTCCTCTCGACAAACATCCACGGAGCGATCATCGCTCAGGGCTAGACTTCCCAGACGACCAGTGATGCGCATAGTATTCGATCTCAAAGCTACGAGAACAGAAGCCGTTGACAGTGAGAGAGTCGCCAAGCTAGCGATGTCGTTGATCAATACAACTGCTCGTCATAGTAAGTGGGAGCCATGCAGCTACATTTGCCATTACTCACCTTGGATGCTGTCTAGTTTCACGGCAATACGGGTAGTGCTGGTGGATCGAGGCTGTATCTCCGTGGCGCCCGCAGGTTCCAAGTTTTCAGCAGTCACCGAAGCACCTTGCGGAACGAATGTCGTGATCAGGAAGTCATAGAGGGAAATGACAGGCTCCGGTGCGGCATTGAAGATGAATGTCGATAGCCGGACATCGACACTCTGCTCGATGTTGTCGTAAACTGTAGAAAACTCCGGAGAATTTCTCTGGACGCGAAGATACGAGACTGAGAGAAGGTCCTTGTCGCTACCGTCATCCGCGTCATCCGATGAAATGAGTCGAATCGGATCCTTATCAGCCTGCACGACATTCATGATCAATGCCCTTCGCAAAATGTCAACCACAACCTAGGCTCATCATGTTCACGCTCACCTGAGACTGACATCCACAGTTAGATTGTATTTAAGGAGCACTAAGCCAAGCCGAAAGCGCTGGAGGGTGACATATCCAAGCGTCTTCTCGCTCCCATCCGGACCTGACCGTGAAATCGACGCACGTAAATCGTCGACAGCGAAGTCGAATTCGAAGATGTGCTGCCGGTGTTCCGGATTCTGTTGCACATGTCAGTGAGGCTCAGGCAATAAATGACGCTATCTACTACCTCTGAGGTCCCGTCGCTCGCTTCAAAAAATACATCGTCGCGGACAGTAGACGCATGTTCGGTTTCAGATTGATTATCATCGACGTTGTATTCCAGTGCCGTGGGCGAGAATAAACTCGCAGACAAAGGTAAGACTATGGATTCCGTATCGGTGTACGGTGCTGACGACTTTGGCTTGTACCTCGTCTCGGATTCCTCGCCAAATTGTGGAATGGTAACATCAATTAACCGCATGAGTGTCTTATACTTCGTATCAGACAGATTGACATGTAAACTTGGCAATTTCCCGGAAACTTTGAATCGGGCAAGGTTGAGAGCACTTGGAACAATTGAGTTCTGCACTTGAAGATCAATGTTAGTACGCTCCAGTAGGTGAAGCCGGTCGCCAATTTTCGAAATCAGGGCGTCACGACATGCTTGCAAGTTAGTGCCTATGATAAACTGCGGTCGATCAGCACATGAATCCGTAATGCAAAAAGCGAATCACCTGCGCTGCTTCGAGCTTGAGCACCACTTTGTCATACATAAGCGATTCCAAGCGCCTATAGTCTGCTTCGCTATATTGCTGATTCTTTTTTGCCTGTAGCTCGCGCATAGCATCTTTATCGGCGAGGTCGCTCTCCACAGCAATGTGTCCTGCGTCAATGATCAAGTGACCACCGTCGAAGGAAGTGATGCTGATGGAAGGTCAGGCCACATACGAAAAGTGTCGATGAGTGTGCATACTCCTCAGGAATAATGATAACAGGTGCATTCATATCTACTTGCAAATCAATCGTCTTGTGGGATTGCAGCGCGTATTCCAAACCGGCCCGAGTCTCCTTTCGCAAACCCTCCAACGTCTGACTGGCAACGTTCTGCGATACAGTCATATCATGAGAGAGGGAATACACACATTTACTCACGAGCAACGCTTCCACTGACTCCAGTTGACTCTCGGGGGGCCTCAAGAACTTTACAATTGCTTCAACATACCCTCGGTGATAGATAATTTCCATGTGGCGCATGCGAGCTGTAAGAGCAGTGTTTGCGCGCTGATCAAGTGGATTGCTCTCAAGTTTGAGGTAAAAGAAAGGCTCGTCGGACTCCGCATATTTCCCTGGCCTGACATGCTTGGCGATGGGGTTCTTGACTTGTACGATTTGAGGATGAAGGGTATTCTTGGTGGTCCCATCGAACACACTCAACCCTCCAAGTGAGACGGAAGCTTCAAAATTGTCCGGTCTTTGAATAAAGTCAGCACAGAATGATTCAAAAACCATAGATATGATATCCGAAGCCGCTCCTCTTGGATGACTCTTCAACGCAAAAGATCCCTTTCTTAGCTTAGCTGCAACTCGCAGCTTCACAGCACCCCGCGGCGTTTCCAAGGAAGCCGCGATAGCAGATTTTTCGTCGTAGTCGAGGATATCGTACAGCTGTCTTCGTTGCTCTTCAGTCATCGGACCGCCGAAACCTGCATCC
The DNA here is from genome assembly GCA_038089495.1 of Xerocomellus dryophilus. Taxonomy (NCBI): domain Eukaryota; kingdom Fungi; phylum Basidiomycota; class Agaricomycetes; order Boletales; family Boletaceae; genus Xerocomellus; species Xerocomellus dryophilus. Next base: position 26,551 of record JBBPKY010000123.1, read on the forward strand.
TCATTGGGAACAGCGCTTGCAGAGCTCCATAGCCAAGATGTCCAGGTGCGAGCTTGTTGTCGCTGAGCGCGCTCTTCCTCCAGCTTTTTGCGTTGCGCGAAATCCTTCCGTAGGTGAGACCGTGCGATGGACCTGTAGAAACGGATGTCTTCATAGGTGAGTTTGCACTCCAAGGCTGTGATAGAGGCAACCTCCTATTCCCAGATGATTGAACAGGGAAAGTCCGTCCGTCGAAGGGAATTACGTACATGCTCTCGAAGAGTTTTCATGAGTTTTCTTTCAAAAAGCTCCACGTATTTGTTTCGGTCGTCACGGCGTTCGGCGAAGTAAGCCCAAGTCCATTTGCGCCGTCGCTCGTGGACGCTGTTTAAAATAGCTGAACCAGCGAATCGCAGACGAGCTCTAGCGCAATTTCTCGCCAAGTCTTCATCACTTGGCCGGAATTTGCGGTACTGGAAACTTCAGTAGTCTGTGGTGTAGCATCCACATCTGAACTTACTTGATGCTGACGGATATAAAAATGGTACATATCCACGAGAGATATGACGTCCCGGTATTGGTTGTCATCCAAAGCTACGCCAATCTCCTCGAAACGTAGATGCACATCAAACTGAGGTGTCTTGTCGTCCACCTTGTGGTTCACGACAATCTCCAGGAACTCGGTAAGACCATACCCTATCATTGTCAATACATTACTTACTCTGCCTTCTCCCGACACGGGACTAAGGATGAACTGATGAGAGGAATTTTGGTCATTAAGGGAGATCTGCCCACAAATGTTAGTTATAGCGGTAAACTTGGGTAATGGCATACCATATCCATGAACTTCCTCTTGGTTTCGTGGCTTGGAAAGCCAGCCATGCTAGAAGAATCTGTATCAAAGTAGATGGCCAGGGACAGCAGGCTCGACAACTACGTCGTGATGAGTGATGCTGGGAAGCTTTAAGACGCTACCTACTTTATGAATTGCGCCCGCGGTGCTTTCGATGAATGCTGGCTCCCAATGTTCATTGACCGACTGGATGGTGAAGCCAGCGAGTGTGATTCCCGCAGCAAAAGGATGCTACAGGCAAAGATACGGATCAAGGAAAGTCGAGTTGACCCAACGATCATACGCACACCTGGGACACTCAGTTTGTCTTCGTATCTTACGTGTATATTCTTGACTGTTACTTGCACATTATTGATTATCTTGGCAGTTAAAGAAGCCCAGAGACCCTGCGACTGAGGGGAAGTATCCGCTAAGCCAGATTGAACAGATGAAGAACTATTTATATCAAGCTGGGAAGTGGCACACCCGATGAAACCTCTGCCTGTCCGTCCATGTGCAGCAACTCGGCATTCTCGAGGCGCTCTTGCTTAGCGGCTCGAGCCCTGCGTTCCTCTTCCTCGGGATCGATGTTATCCTGCGGGGAAGGCACTACAAGAAGGTAGACATCTTCAATGAGTATTTCCACTGGCTGGTTACCCAAGTTCATCCAATGAAGGGACAGCGTGAATGTCCCGAGATATCCTGGAGACAAAACATTAATGGCTTTCGGAGAGTAAATTGTGTACCAACCTTCGAGAACGTCAACGGGAAGTCTGAACTTGTCAAGAGCACCTCTTTTGAGGCGTAGGTTCCGCAACGTCAGTTGACCTGGAGATGGCACAGTGTTTGTGGGAGTAGGAGAAAATCGGGTGAGAGAAATCACCTTGTCCTATTCCATAATTAACCTGGTTCATATCGAGGTTCTCCACATATGGGGCGAGAATTCTGTTGAACAACTACGCAAGTCGACGTTAAACTGAAATTCGTAGATGTGACGTTGGAAGCGACACGCACGACGTTCAAAACTTCCTTTCCTGGGTCCAACCACCACATTGTGGCGAGATGATGTTCGTACGTGTTTGTTCTCCGAAGTCAGTCGTCGTCGTCGTCGGTGAAGGGAGCGAATAATAGGGCATTAACAAACAAGGAAAGCACAGCGTCGTCATCTCACGTGACTCCATCGCATCTGCTTCCGCGCCGGGAACGGTCCGGCGAGACGACCCTCTCCTCCTACTAGTAAGCAAGGTACTGACTCTTACACACTCTGTGCATCGAAGAACCCGAACAGCGTCTGTCTACCAGCTGGCCGGCCTGTCCTATGCAACAGAACCCTTTGCAAAGTAAGAGTCCTCTGCATCGCGCGCATTCCAGTCACTATATGCACTCTGGCTTGTCCGTCGGATGTTTTGTCCGCCGGAGGACCCCATGGCCTCTACGGCTCAGTCAGACTACCGACGTTCTCTCTCTGCCTGAGGTTATGACCATCGTGATCTGCGATTTCGATCATTGCTTTCATCCATCACCTTCCCGAATCTCCCATTGGCTATCCAACTCGTCGCTGTGCTTCATATACGGAGCATTCCGAAGCGCAGGACCGTGACCGTTGAATTCAAACGCTACAAAATGCGTCGTTCGTGTCTGGGTGACAGCGCTGCGACTTAATTCTGCTTGGAATTTCTGACCGGTACGCCGAAGTCATTTCCCCGCACTGATTGTTTCTAAGACCGGTGCACCGAGGTAATTTTTGGAACCCCATCCACGATATGGACGAAGCACGCAACGGTTACAGTTGGGATATTACCCGAGTCCAGCGTAGAAAGGCTGAATTCCAGACATTTCAAGTGTTTGGACACCATGTGGTTGTCACCGCTAAACACATAATGTCCGAGTTAGTCTGCATGGCAAAAGTCAATCGAATGTCAGAGGTAGAACGGATGAAAGGCCGCGAAAACAAAGACTCAGTATTAGCGGTTGAGGAGGTGCAACCGGCTTCATCGAGAATCGGGGAAGAGAGGACAAACTTACAGGGTCCCGCCGGAATGGGGTTGCGCCGGGGTCACACACTGTCATGTCACGCTTCCCCAGTTTACGCCATAACCTTGCCCGCGTTTATTTTTCTCAACTTGTCCGACACTGTCATGGCCCCCCTCGCCGACTTTCTCCTCACCGTCTTGCCTGCCAACGTTCTCCCTCACCATCTCTCTCACTATGTCCCAGGCAAGACACCCCTCTCGACACTGCCTGTCGTGTCGGCGGCCTTGGTATCCTACCTCGCCATCATCTTCGGCATTCAGGAAGTCATGAGGGACCGCCCTCCACAAAAACTTAACACTCTCTTTCGTATTCACAACGCTTTTTTGACATTGGGGAGTGGTCTCCTTCTCGCCCTGATGCTCGAAGAGGTGGCATCAATATGGATCAAGTCTGGCACATACCGTACCATGTGTGACGAGACATCATGGACACCAGTCAGTCCTTCCCAGTCTCTTATTCCCCACTCGTCATTGCCAACCACTCCAGAGACTGGAATTTTACTACATGATTAATTACGGCTTCAAGTACATCGAGCTCTTCGACACTGTCTTTTTGGCGCTGAAGAAGAAGCCTCTGGGTATGTATTCCCTTATTCTGCTAGTCCACTCTTACAATATCCATGGCTAGCCTTCCTGCATGTCTTCCACCACTCCGCAACGGCTTTGTTATGTTTTACACAGTTGAATGGCAAGACGAGCATCGTAAGTTCCAACCTCTCACACATTTGTCTGCCTCTCATCTCGATTTTCTATATCAGTCATGGGTTGTCATTTCCCTGAATCTCCTAGTCCACGTCATTATGTGTGAGTACCCGGGTGGATTACCGGCGCGGTTGCTGAATGGCCCGCAGATTATTACTATTATGCGACGGCTGGTGGTGCCAAGATTTGGGTATGTTCATCGCTATTATAGCTCGTGTCGGTCTTACGAAGGTCTTTCAGTGGAAGAAATACCTGACAACTATGCAAATCACGCAGTTCATCGTTGATCTCTTCATTGTCTACTTTGGCAGTAAGTGTAGGCTTACTGTCCAAAGGCCTGAAAGATGTTGACACCTAGTGTAGCCTACCAGCATTTCGCGCATTCTCGTTTCCCTTATCTCCCTCACGTCGCAAACTGCGCTGGAACGGAGACCGCTGCGTTGTTCGGCTGCGGACTCCTTTCAAGCTATCTCGTGCTCTTCATCAACTTTTACATTCAAACATATCAAAAACCTGCGAAGGGGAAGAAGCCTGCCATTAACGGCAATGGACACGCCGACACGACAGGGTATGATTGTGTTCATGGCGTGACGTAACGGCCCTCTCATGTATCACGCACATGGCAGGTTCAAACAAGAGTGAAGAAACTCGGGCTGTCCAAACACCACTTTCAGGCTCGTACAGAAACCACTCGTTTAATCGCTACCGTCTCGGCGCGTTAATCTAATGCTTCACTCAAGATTTTTCAATCTACGACCAACTGTTTCATGTTGTCATCATGCTACTCTCCTTGGTCGCGTTCTTTATTCTTTGTGATGAAGGCTATTTTCTGCATATTTGACGCTTGCATCTCATCACTTACCACTAGATATTTCCTCGGGTTGTTTTCTGTTGATACCACGGTGGTGCCTGTTTTCGTGAGGTATGGTGGTGGTGCTTGATTTGGGGGGATATCACGCTAGAACATGAAAGCACGACGTTGTAGTAGCATTGTGACTTGCGAAACTGCATCTAGAACATGCCGAGTGAGCGAAGCCATTGAGTGCGTTGGTTGCATGAAGGGCCGGACCTCATCTTGTCCCGCCATGTCGTTCAAGGAGTCCCGCATCCTTGAGGAGGCTTCTCGCGAGTTCATCGTCTCTGCCGAGCTCCATGTCCCCTCCACAGCAGCGCTCGGTCTACGCAAGGTGTGTCTCAAGTCTCTTTCTACTACGTTCTACTTTACCTCACCGCCCTTCCTTAGCCCACGGTTTCACGTCGCAAAGTTGATCGCAAGGAGCTCCGTCAATCCGTCGAGGATGTCCCCAAGAAGGTCAAAGGTCTGCAATGCACCACATGAGGCATGGTACCCGCTAAGCCGTCCCTGTAGAGAAATCAAGCTGGATATCGCTTACTCGCTCCCCTCCCGGGTCCGTCCAGTGGAGGCCGGCGACATGCAAACTATTACACGAAGATGACTGCTGTCTCCTGAATATCTATCTCGATGTATGGCTTGCTCATCGGTCGTTCTCCACGCTCTGACAACTGGTCAAGGAAACAATTCTATATCAGACAGTATACTTGCACATGCTCAACCACACCGACATTCGCTACACTGATCCGTCATTGTTCCTCCGTAAGAATTGTATCGGGATATCCTCTGCCGGGTGCAGTTTCCTCTTCCTCCCATTTTTCTCTCCTGTTGATCCCGGCAATACAGTGGACAACGATGGAGTTCCAGTCCCGGCTCCGAACAGATATATCTTCACTTTGGCGATACAGATACCTGCAACACTTGGCTTGTTCTCCTTCGGTCCTATGCTAGGGCCGAATTATACGGGCAGCCTTATGTTCCTTCAGATGATGGATTGTATCGCATGTGGCGGCAAGTTGAGCTCACTGTGATGCAAGGACGGAACCTTGGCCATCAGAAGCCCTTTGTCGACGCCAGCGCAAGTTCCTTGACACTCGGCGAAGACTCCAGGATGGAGTCTGATCCCGTCGACTTGGATGTGTTCTGCGAAATTCATATAAATAACAACGTTTGTGGTCGGACGACTGTGATGAAGGGAATAGGCTCTCCGGATTGGCACGAAAACTTCTTATTTGCGGATTTACCACCCTTTGAAGCTCTAGAAATCTTGTTATGGAAGGAGAAGCGGGTTGTGAAACCGACGCTCCTCGGTTCTATCCGCATCGCGCTCACCAATTTCCGCAGAAGCGAAGACGTAGAGGGGTGGTTCCCTGTTATACAGTCAAGTGGTACCTTGACTGGTATTCAGGTCGGTGAGATACTCATGAAGCTCAAGGTTCACGAGTGAGTCGTCCGTGTAGTCTCCTTTCGATCATCGCTCAACGTTTACTGCAGAGAGATTATTCTCCCCCACTCCAGCTACTCTGGTGTGCTCACGGTGAGATAGTTAACTGTCGCCGACGTTATCTTGGCCACCCATTGTTCCTGTCCTTTAGGTGCTCCATTCGCGTAATGTTTTGGAGTGGATGAACGACTTCGAGCGCAAGCTCCAACTGCGTACCCTGTCCGAACAACTGATGTTCATTGCCATTGCCAAGGGCGTCCTCGTCGAACATCTCACAGAATATGCGGATCGTGAAGTAGACGGCACTCCTAGCTGTAGGACTTGTCTCCCATTCCAAAAGTGTTTCGTATAACTGATTTCCTCAGCACACAGTACACTATTTCGAGGCAATACTATATTTACGAAGACGATGGAACTTGCAATGGCTTTCTACGGGAAGGGATTTTTGGAGGCGAGCATTGGCAAAATAATTCGTCAGATTTGCTTCGAAAAGATAACTATTGAAGTCGACCCAAATCGCAGCGGCAAAAATCCCAAGGACGTCGAGCGCGGGGTTGAGCAGTTGGTGGAGTGGTGCCAGACAATATGGGACTCCATCTATACCCATAGGGGTGATTGTCCTCAGTATGTGCTTGTCCAAAATGCACCACTTCCTCACTGACTTGGCTACTACTCAGTGACATGCGCAGGTTGTTTGAGCACATCCGGAAGCTTGTTGAGACTCGGTACAAAAAGAAAGATGGACAGGACACCCAGAACAGGGAGCTTCCCTGGCAGAGTGTCTCCGCTTTCTGTTTTCTTCGTTTCATTGTGCCTGCTATCCTTCATCCACACCTGTTCGGATTAGCCCCAGGTAGTTCAATGGTCTGCCTACTAGAACACAAACTTACATCACGCAGGACTACCCAGCGGTACGGTACAGCGTAGCCTCACGCTGATTGCTAAAGTCATACAGAGTTTAGCCAATCTGAACGTCGTGAGGCTGCCAACCTTGCATCTCGTTGAGTGCAGCTAATTTGGATGTATTGATTAGACCGTGCAAAAAGAGGAATACATGCGTGGAGTCAAGAATTTTCTTAAGAAAAATCTCCCAGCGATGGTGGATTACATTCTGGTTGTCTCCACTCCGATCCACGATACACACAGTCCTCATTCTGGCCACCCCGCTTTTAGCCATCAACGGCTCAAAGTCGTGAATTCTTTGCACCAACGAGGGCCGACCATCACAATTCTCGAGAGAGAGGCTGTGCCCCTTCTTCCTCACGTCCTTGATATACCGAGACACCTTGCGTGCATCAGTTCATCCTTAATTCGCAGCGCAAGACTGGTTGGTTCAAAAGTCAACTCGGTCGAAAGGGACCATTTATCTGACCTATGTTCCCGATGCTTTGAAGTGGAAGAAATCGCCCTACAACGCGTCAGTCAGCTTGCCACCGTTGAATCCTATCCGGCCGCTCTGGGATGGGGTGTTCCTCGACCCCGCCTACTGGAGAAAACTCCCCTCTCCCCACTCTCACCCACATCTCCTATTGGTCGCGTTCATCCAAAATCATTTAGACCCTCTACTACTCCTTCACCGTCCGACCAGCCTCTTCCAACCGGCTCCCACCCTCTACCTGATAGTTCTTTCCCCCCTAATCCATCTCCTGGGGACATTCCTGTCTTTCGACGAGGCTCTGTCCCCGAGATCTCTTCGCGCCAATCCCCGAACTTTCTCGATGATCGGGTGTCACGTACGCCAAGCCGACCGCGCTTCTTGCGGCCCAAATCGGTATCAGCCGATTCAATTTCGACCTTCACATCCAATTCTGCTGAGCCGCATACCCCCTCACCTTTTGTTCACGCCCTTCGCAATCCGGATGCAGCGTCGGCAGCAGCATTTGATGAATCTGGTAAAAGAACCAAGGGTATCTTCAACGGGCTTTTGACTCGACGATGATACACCCCTGTACCATCGTGATGTGTCCCTGTAACAAGTAATGCAGACCATTAACGACTGAGTTTTCTCTTCGTTCTGTTGTTTCTACTATTTTCCAGGCGGCTGCTGATATATTATATCTGTATTATACATGTTTGGATATTATTAACGCATGGAATCCTTGGGAGTGAATAATGGCTGCTATGAGTCTGCCTTGAGCACAGTTTCCAGGACCTTCCGTACTTCAGTTGCGACGTCTTCCGATGTACTCCTGACTGTGATGCGACACAACTTTTGCATCTCAGTTAGTGTTGGGAGAATTGCGCACGCGGTCAAAAAAAGCATACCTTTGCCTCACGATTCGGTTCAAGGCGAAGCAAGCAGCCGACCTTGCCGTCTACAGAGGTATGGAGGACCCCAGCTCCAACAAGGTTGCTCGGATTAGGGTCAATATCTTCCAGGATCGCCAGATGATTACCGGCTATCACTTGTCGGTTGCGTGCAATATCAACGTGGCCCGTGTTGTCCAATGATATTGGGAAAACAACCTGAGACTCCCTCGGTGGACCCCCTATCAACTTCCAACGTTCAAAGAAATCTGCTTGCCCAAATTTGACACCTTCGAAAAACTTTGTGATCGCGATCGGCAGTCGTATTGAGATGGATTGTTGGGCTCCCGCCAAGAAAGATACTGTCAAGACGGGGAACGACGTAAACGCCTTCTTGCACTCAACGTGCAAGATTTGTTGACTTTGAGTGCGCGGGGCAAGTACATTTGAGGGAATTTTTGCAAATGTAGCGGAGAGTGCATCCGAGTCGCTGACGTGAACGGTGGACGTGAACGATGTGAGAGGGGCGTCCACTTTGTTTCCAAAGTATATGGCGAGCTGCCCGATGTGGCCCTGGAATCTCGACTTGATACCAACCTGTATCTGGACGTCTTCATAAAGCACCCCTTCGGCACTATACGTCAGCTTGTGAAGCCACTTGTCGATACCGGGCCCGATTGTAAGCCGGGGGACTGCCTCGGGCCCTGGAGTATGACTGGTCGCGGACAAATCAAGGCCAGCGAGTGAGTTCATCACGCCATCCGTATCCGGAGTGCCCGAAGCTGTAGCCAAATTGCTCGGGAGTGCATCTTTACTCTTGGTCGTTTGGGGTTTCGTTAGTTGGCGCTCAATGTTGATTTCCTTTCCTCCATGTATCCAGGTCCGCTTGTCCTCCGTATCACCGAGCTTGCGATTCAGCCGGCTCATTAATGTACTGACTCGAGGTGGGAACGGAGGCATCTCCTCGCAAACGTTCTGCAGCACTTCATCGTCGTCTGATCGGCATGCGAGCGCATAGAACTCGCAGGCACGCTGTTGGAGCTCGGCATCAAGAACGTGCCTATAACGTTCGAAGATGTTGACAAGCTGGGGTTTAAGTTCTGGGAAGACATTGACCCATTTGACATAGGTAGAGAGGAGCAGAGAGCGTGTGGCAGCTACGCAGAAGTGCGATTTCGAGTGTAGTACTTGAAACTGTTCGACGGGGCTGTACCCAGGTTCGTTCGCAATAAGATGCCCATATTCGCCCAAGATGTAGCCTGTTACATTGACAGTCAAAGTTCCGACACAGTGGCGAGCCATGCATCATACCTCCCACTTTGACCAGACTCTCGTGCGCGGCAGGCGCCTTGAGATGCTCGAAGACAACTCTTGCAGCATACTCCTGAAGATCCTCTGTGTTGGTAACAATCTGAACCACTCTGTACCACACTTCGTCTCCGACATGGTCACCAGCAGCGCTGATAAGCTGCAATATGGTATCAACATACCATTTGTAGGAGCTCGCATATTTTTCGGTAAGAATGGCAATTTTGAGTACCAACTCTTCCCGCAACGCGTAGTCTGCAACCTTGAGATAACGGAGGAGTTCTCCGACGATCAATTCCGAGTTATCAACGTCACACATGCTGTAGAGTAGGTCTAGGGCACGCCTCCGAACAGAAATGTCCTTGTCGCGAAGGGATAGGATTATTGTACCTTGATGTTTCTTCAATGGATCGAGGGTATCTGCGCGCGCTGCGAGATGAGCCATCGTGTCCAAACCGAGGTACCGAACATTTGTTTCCTTGGAAGATATGAAGCGAGCGAGGAGAACAGCAGCCGTGTCTACCAGAGGTGAATTGGTGTCCAAGTGAATGGCAAGACCAATGGCTTCGAAAAGGACTGCGTGCTGGGCATTATTATGCTGCACATTTCTCGAAGGTTCGGCGCTGTTATTCATAACCATCTGAAGAACCTCGTTCAACGCATTGCGAAGTGCGGGATCCTCTATAAATTCTGTTAGTAGCGTGCTTCGCGGGGGCAACTGACACGCACCTGTTGGGGGATAATATTGTAGAAGTCGTAGGAGCTTCACTTGCAACCACGGGGTCGGAACTTTGTAGTAGGCGTACGTTGCCAAGTATTCGTGCTGGATGACCAACTACGAAAACATGAATTCACTCTCAGAAAGTACGATTGTGCGACGTACTCACGCGGTACAGACGATCAACAGCCTTGGTGTAACACACCGCAAAAGCGTCAAGATGGTCTTGGGCGAGCGCCATAACCAGGCTTGTCACGCACAAGACGACACCCTAGGGATTGTGTGTCAGATCTGCATAAGAAAAGACGGCTTGGGAACGTACCAAATCCGGATCATCCATGATGGATACCAAGCGCAACGCCCATTCTGCCGCAGGAATGACTTCAGGATGTTTCCGGTACAGTCGCAACAACGTCAACGCTGCTTTCTTCTTGACGAACGTTTGAGATGTCCTGTGGCACGATGAGTGGTCAGGTTTGAAAAGAGAGGATAATAAGCCTCACGGTGAAATGAGAAGTCTGTGTACATCCTCCGAAAGAGCCTCTGCCATCTCGCTGCTACCAACGTTTGCTATTGCGTGCAAGGCAAGGCAATTGTTGACTTCGTTATTCTCGTCCAGATCCTTTCGTATCGAGTTCACGACTAAACGAAGGAAATCCGAGTTCTCGTGCATGAGGAGCGTCACAGCAAGGTATCCCTGTCGACGTCGTGAGATACGATCCAGAACTGAAACGCTCGAGGCCATACGATCTGTTTCTCCGAATACTTGGAACTCGATATGAGGTTGACGGCCTCCATGTGTCCCACATCGACCTTGTAGCCCAGTATGTATGTGAAAATAATCTTCGCAACATACCTGGAGACGCGCAAATTCAGACTGGACGTAGAACAGACGGTGACGCTCACTGAGCTTACTTCTTCTTCTGATACCCGTCAAGGTTACCGTCTGGGAAAGCCCCGTGAGCCTGGAGGACGCGATTGCGTCAGGAGTGGTCAGACCTTTGAACTTCTTGCGGATATTCGCCATCTCCTTGTTTATCCTCCTCTCTTCTAATTCGCGCACCCGTGCACCGCGGATGTCCGCGATGAACTGAGATGGCATCAGCCGGGAACCGCATTGGCAGGACGGACGAGACTCGGACTCGCCTGGGTCAAACCACGCATGTTGGCCGCCATCTTTGCAGGATTTAAGCGACGAGTCGTTAGATGTGTTTACAAGGGGCTGTCGTGGTGGACTGAGCAGATGTGCTTGCCACTGTAGACGCGAGTGTGTTGGACAAGGCGTCGACCGGTCGAACAGAGATCGCTGGTGTGCTTATGTGACACAAAGGTCAACAACTCAAGCCTCGCTTCTCATTAGATTCTAGCACACATTAGAACGGATATTAGAGTACATGGCAAATGTGGGGCGTGAGTCTATGATGAATGCTGTCCGTGACGGTAGTCTAATCATGAATAAAAGCTACGCGAGAGCCGACTTGGAGTGCCAGGCCGTGAGCTGTATGCGGAACCAACACCGAACGGTGTTGAATATCCCGACCTCGAGCCTGGTAGTCTGCTGGTGGAGAATGCGGGGGATGCCATTGGCGTCGCATTCTGGGAACTGGCTGCTGACCGTGTAGACATCCGCTCGTTGCTGTAGCGATTCAGTATCTGCACAATGTCCCGCGTGATTGAATCGAGGTCTGATAATTCCCGTGGAGACAGAGAAAGGTCGTCGTTCAGCGTTTCTTCACCCGCTTCGTCCTCTCGTGCAGACATACCCGCGAGGTGAGATCCAGTGCGCATTTTGCTCATGTGAATCCCCTCGAATACCCGCAACATGCAGGCCTCCATCATGGTCTTCAAGTACTGGAGATCATCCAGAACATCCAAGTTTCCGACGATGGGAAACCATTCATCACATTCAAGCCCGCGTTCGGTGACTTGAATATCGTTCGCACCAAATAACAGATAAGTCATGGGATCGAGACGTGTCGTGTTGATGAGGTACATTTGCGGGGTTTGGCCTGCGATGGTAAGATTCTGCCGTTTCTCCGCGTAGGCATATATTTGCTTTTCTCCCTGGAGCAACGAGGTGTCATCTTCAGACGATCTGATGTGCTTGCGGTGGTTCACGCTACTCGGATGAATGAAGGTCATCTATGAGATCCGATCAGCGGACATGGCACGACGATGACGAAAAGCCAGACCTTGTCGTGCTGGGTGCGCAGTATCATCTCACCCGTCCGGACAGCAAACTTGGGTTGAGTCGCAACAGCAACGAGAGCAGCAAGTAAGGGGAGGGAATGTGCATTCACATTGAGTGCGGGTGGCACCGTCCATTCGCGATCGCGTGCTCGACCATAGACGCCGCCCTCAGCCGCGTTGATAATCCCGGCCTGATATAGTGATTGCAGAAGATGCCCTCGAACTCTGGTAATCAGTACCAGCGTTGACTTGGAGAGGAAGTTGTCAGTGCAGAACCGAGACGCCCGCCCATGTTCGCCATTGCGGTACATCTCGTACCACGCATCATAGGCGTTCAGTATCGTCAATGCATCGGATCTGAACTCCCTTGGAGACCATGTGGCCTTGATGGCGGCTGCCTCTGCTTTGAGCTGTATAGGCGAGAAGAAGGGATCTCGGTTTGTAAGGATCGCGGCTAGGGTCAGCGCTTTGTCGAGACAACGGAAGAAGACGCCATAGAGGACCAAACGACCCATCTGTACATCTACCGGCAATTGGAGGAGGACACGGCCGAGCGATGTCAGGTTCTTTTGATGGTCCAAAGCGCCCACCATTTGAAGGGCTTTCATAGCTGCTGCGACGCGGTCGGCCGCAGGTGGTTCGATTGTGGCCGCGAGAACTTCCTCGACCTCCATTCCGGGGAAGCTCAAGGCCTTGACATGCATAACGACGTTGCTGAGGTCCACACGCTTCATCTCGACCGTCTGGTGCGGATGAAGGTTTGCGGCACGAGTCTTGCTCAAGAGACCAAAGTACTCTCCAGGGCGATGCCTGCCTGCGCGTCCGACCCTCTGGTTGAGATTTGATGAGCCAACCCATGCCGAGACGAGGGAAGATATATGTCGGTCGGGGTCAAACCGTAATTCCTTGATTTTGGCTGTATCGATGACGTAGACGACGTCTGGAATCGTGACCGAGGTCTCAGCAATGTTCGTCGCCAAGATGATACGACGAACGCCCCCGGGAGGGGGATCGAAAATGACTTGCTGTTCAGAAAGGGGTATCGTCGAGTGTAGGACGTGGATACTATACTTTGTCTGATCGCCGAAATCGTGTGGAAGCCGGCCATCCAACAAGATTCGTTGCACGGACGAGATCTCCTCCCATCCCGGCAGGAATACGAGGACGTGACCGGAATCGGACTGTTGGAGGACGTGCGAGACGGTGGCAGCTATAAGAGGGGCAGGCAGTTCTAGTTCGTCGTCGGTCAACAAGGGTTGGTGAGGCGATGGAAGGGACGGAACGGCGTTTTGATTGTGCTGGGCGTACGCCTCTTCCCGGGCGAGGTACCTGGAGACAGATTCATCGCGGAACACCCAACCGAGCTGGGATTGTGCCCTCATGTCACCGATGAAGTCCTCCAAGAAACGTCTGGCGACAGGAAAGGTACGACCGGGGATTTCGATCACGGTAGCGTTGTTACCGGCAACGTCAGGAAAGTACTCTTGGAACAAACGTGGATCGATGGTAGCACTCATAAGCACGACTTTAAGAGGGAGGTTGCGTGTCTTGCGGTCCTCCAAGAGGCGCTTGAGCACGACGAGGAGGAGATCCGTGTCGACGTCGCGTTCGTGGACTTCGTCGACTATAATATGAGTGACCTGATCAATTTTCGCGGCTACGAGGCCACCCTCTGACATAGCAGACTGGAGACGTCTGAGCAAGACACCGATGGTACAAAAAGTGATGGAACCATGTTCTTCGGGCAGCTTTGACTCGAAACGAACGCTGTAGCCAACAGAGCCACTCCCGACCAGCTCACCGCGCTCCTTTGCGACGCGGTCGGCGACACTGAGTGCTGCGAGACGACGGGGTTGTGTGCAAATGATGTTGCAGTGTGCGCCTTGACCGCGATCGATATAGTCATCCAGGATTAGCTGAGGGACCTGGGTGGTCTTGCCGGAACCGGTGGCTGCCATGCAGATAGTGACGTCATTGTTGGAGATGTGGGAGAGAAGCTCGTTAGAACGGGTGTAGATGGGTAGGGTTGCGCGCATGGATCGCATTTTCTGGGATGTTGGATCGTGGAGATAGGCCTGGCGTCTCTTGTCGAGTTCTGCGGACCTGATGGCAGCTAGGCGAGGGGGATAGTGGCGAGGATAGGAAAGAGGTGGGGGGAGTGGATGAGGAGCGGCGGAGGGTTTATTTGAAGCGGGCTTGTTCCTGTAGAGCATGCTCCTCTTGATATCGGAGCAAAGGTCGACGATATCGTCGGCGAGGGCACCGCTGATGGGGAGAGCGACCTTTGGGGCGAGACCGAGGTCCTTTCCAGACTTTGCGGCTGCGAGGTAGCGCTTCCAAAGATCTGGATCGCAGCTCTCGAGATAGTGGGCGACGTCGAGGTAGCACTGAATTTGTGCGTTCTTCTTGGTGGGCGCGGTGCCCATGCCGATGCGACGACCGTCGACGGACATGACGGCTTCCCATGCAGGATTGGCGTGCTTGACATGAACTTGTTGATAGTCGATGTCGGGTTTGGAGAAGCCATAGAGACGACAGTAGTAATCCATGAAGCTGCGTGCGCGCTCGTGGGAGACGAGGGAGCCATCGGACAAGGTGAGCTGGAGCGGGGGAGTGGGGATGGGGGGTGCAGACTTGGCTGGCTTGTCGAGCTAGACAGGGGTTAGTTGTGGAGTGCGGGGAGAATGGAGAGGACAGACGAGACCGAGGTCGTGGAGCTGGTAGAGCGCGGAGAGGGCGCAGAGACGCTCTGCGGACTTTTTGTCCGCGTGGTCGCCTATGGCGGTGATTTTGGGGACGGTGTCGAGGAGGAGGGAGCAGCTGTGAGAGGTGAGCGGGGGGAGAGGATTGGGGGAGGGGACGGACCGGACGATCTGTCGGTTGGCGGCGGTGTCGAAAAGGTCGGTGAATTGGTAGTCGAGCGGGATGGCCAGGGCGGCAGCCAAGTTGGCGACGGGAGACTTTGGGTTTCCGAGGAGAGAGGGCTTGGGCGGGGGCCGGGCGGGGACCTGCTGGCGGTGGACGTTCTCGATGTGGACGGCGTCGTGGACTGGGCCGGTTAGCGGGGGCGGCCGTGGCCTTCGGGGGGGTGCAAGCTTCGGTAGCTTGCCTGGGCGGTTCAGGGCTGGGGCGGCGAACGGACGCTTCGACGAGGAGCGGTGAGCCATCGTCGACAACCACCGGTACATGCTCGTACTAAATAAAAAAAGGGTCTACTCGGCATTCTCCGCCCGGCGCCGGATCGCGTCGTCGACGGTGAGCAGGTACTTGAGTCGCACCGCCCACGTCTTTGCCCCCGCCCAGTCCGACCGTCCGACCGCGTCCTCGATCATCCCCAGCGCCCCCTCCAGCTTGCCTATAAACGTCGCTCAGCACCGCCAACCCACCACAGCTGGTCACTTGCCGTCGTTGGCCGCCTTCAGCTGCCCCAGCTCCTCCCCCACGCTCCGCTCGATCGCCTCCCTCACCTCCATCACCTCCGCGATCAGCCCCATGTCCTCCATCTGCTCCGCCTCCCCCACCTCCTTCCCGTTCCGCCCCAGCACATACCCAATCCGCTCCATCGGCGACAGCAGCGTCTTGTACGCCGTGTTCACCGCGTTCGACACCGCCAGCGCCGCGTCCTTGTCTCCCTTTAGTACTCTTTAGTTCACGTCGACACACTAGACTAGCATACCTTACCTCGCTCCTCGTCGCCCACCCGTCGGGGTGACACAGTCGTTGTGCCTCCAGAAACCGTCGCTTCAGATCACCCGTGTCGACCACGAACGGGTTCGGCCCGTACGGCTGCCCGAGCAGCTCGTGGTGTGTGATTGAGTCCGCCACCCTCCCAACATACCTGCACGCCGGACACACTGGCAGCGCAGTGGGCAGTCCTGCCCCGCACGACGGGCATGTCCTTGCCCTTCCCACAACGTATCCCCGTCGCCGTGCCACTCCCCGGCGTGCGCAGACTTTGCGGAGCTGGTGGATCATGTTCATGGGAGTCTTTCCTCTTTTAATTCCTCCACACATGTCCCTCCCTCAACATATGCGCGCGGATGACTCCGCCGCCGCAGATCCTGCTCGTCGTCGTCTCCTTCAAAAATCCCCCTTTCCTCGCTTCCCCTCTTTCCCGTCACGCACCTCAACCATCTCCAGCAACACCCTCCCCCTTCTCTCCGACGACCCCACGGACGACATACGCATCGACGATGCCCGCCTCTCTCGTCCCCCAGACGACAAGGACGTATACCGCTGGGCCATCCTGTACGAAAACCAGAGGGGGTCCGTCATCCCCGCCCCTCTCCTCTTCCTCACTAAGCTCCCTCTAGAATCACCCTCTTCTCCACACCTTTCTATTCTCCTCACTCCCTCCTCCCGTCCGATCCTCAGCCGTTTACAATACCCCACAACCACAACACTCGTGCACACCACCCAAATCTCTCCCTCGACAACTACCCCCTCCCCGACGGAACCTGGCGCTGGGTCTCCGGCGCCTGGATGATCGACATGCGAACGGATCTCGGCGAGGTACAGTACGACGGTTTTGAATACAACTGGTTCTTCCGTGACAATCACTGGCACGCCAAAATCGGAAAACTCGGCGCGGGCGCGTGGGTCAGACGCAGGCGTTGGGTCAGGCTCATGATGCGCCCTGCAAACCATACCCGTTCACACAACGACCCTCACGTGGCCCCCAATGGCAACCAGTCCTCGCCGTCTCTCGTGCGCCCTGTTTCCAAACCCTCTTTGGTCGAGTTGGGCGCTTCCCACGTCTGGGACGGAAGCGAACAAGACTGGCAATACGTCCATCGCTTGCTCAAGAAACTCGGACGTGACGGGCGCAAGCTTGAGCTCTGGCGAATGTTCCTTGGACCTTATGCACAGGCACACGCACCTGACACCAAGGGAAAGGGTAAGCAGTCCGATCCTCTGCCCCCACCCTCGCAAAGCACTCTCGAAAAACGTCTCTCGGATGTCGTTTCTGAGGGGCACCCCCCTCCGCTGGTGCATCTGACCACCATCCTTGGGAATCATGTGCGTGTGCTCTCTTGATCCTTTTAGACTGACTAGAATACGCGGTGGCCAGGGAGGGGCTATTCTACACTCCTTTGTATTTCCGGACTCGCGCGCCCAGTTTGTCAATCTCGTGAGACAAGCCGGGCTGGCAAAAGAACTCGAGAGTTGTCTCGGACACGCTTTCTCGGCGGCTGACGTTGATTTCTGGAGTTATGCCAACAACTTGGACAATCTCTTGGACAGGGACTGAGTCATACAAAAGGACGATGTGCATATTTCTCCTTCGTACTCGGGATTGTAAGTATACATATGTATCGAGTTCCTTTTGTGTTCGGGACACGCCTGTAATCGCACGGAATGGTTTACAGTATTTGTATTTACTTGCCCACTCGGTGCAACCTGTTTATAACTAGGGTGCGGCGCCTCCCGCCAGAGACCTTGCTTGCGAAGTGCAATAATTCATGATTCTTAGGTTTCTGGCGGGAGCGTTTATGATGAGTGGGATTCACATAGCATTCACATTTTTACTTCAAAGGGCACAAGATGAGTTGTATGGCAAGAGCTGGCCATGATACACGATACGATTCTGCATAGACTCGTAGCGCTCGCATGCTGTACAAGCGGCCCCGTGAAGAAGTGATTGGAATGGTCAGTGACGACGCGCGAGCGAAACTCACCGTCATCCTGATAGCACGTCTTGAATGGATTGGTGATGACTTGAAGGCGCCATGTGCCCTGGGGTGGGTAGCCGGAACGAGACATGAGATAGGTGAAGCACGATTGAGAGAACTAGAGATGGAGAGTGAGTTATCTGA
>JBBPKY010000124.1:0-33015 GCA_038089495.1 Xerocomellus dryophilus
AGGAGATCTCATTTTTACGATATATTCTTCTGTTGTCCCCTTGTCCAACAATATATGGCACTACTCGACTTCCCGTGCTACTGTAAAATGTATCTTGAGATATTTTATTTTCGCAACTTTTGTGATGAAGGCAGAAAGGCCGATGCCAATGAAGAAGGTACGGAAAGTCCAAGGGCTTAGACTCGGGTCATCCGAAACAGAGATGACATGGGTCGCAATGTCACGTTCGTCTTGAAGGACAACCTCAGTGTTCTCAGCTTCGGTGGTGGCGGTCTCGACATCATGCTTCTCGTGATAGGACTTCTTTTCGCCAACGCTCGGAGTTTCGTTACCACGGTGAGGGGATTGCTCAAAAACATCAATGATGCCTCCTGGGTGAGCCATACAACTGGAAGGTGGGCCACCACGGTGTGAGAACGGGGCAAAAACTGCATGCGATACAAATGATTACTCCAACCAGGGGAAAGAACCTGAATCGCTGAGGTCCCATCTGTCAGGCTTCAAAGTATGGAGCAGTATGGAACTCGTTCATTCACCACAGGAAGACGGACTCCATAGATAGATGGGTGGCATTAGTGCGCAGGACTGTTTCGAAAACACATTTCTGACGCCATGGACTGGGAGTCCTAACAGTCTTTTCTGGCTCATTGCGTCCGATAGATCAACTGCACAGCTTATATCATCACGTTCCTTCCCGTGGGCCACGCGGAGATGTGAGTGCTGACAACCACGGGACGCGGCTAAATTAGAATGAAGTATGCTGATACACTGCAGTTATCGATATCTAAGCTGGAGACTGCCACCCGATCAAAGCCCAGGAATCAATTGATTGACTGAGACCTCCGCCGAAGTGGTGAAACAGCTGGACGGCCGGACCAAGGGCGTTCTCCATTGCATTCTGCCTCCCACTTCACGAGGGCATCCTCGTCCCATACTTTATTGGACATATCGTCAGGTCCCTTCAGAAACATCTTTCCTCGGAAGGCCGGAGGTAGATAGTCATTGTGCACAGGGTGTCTTGAGAGAATATCAGGAACATTCGAATCGATTTTCAATCGAGAGAACTCACGCATAGTGAGGATTATATTTGTATCCTTCAGAATAACCGAGCTCTTTCATAAGCACTGTAGGTGCATTTCGCATTGCCATTGGGACTGGTGCAGTAACATCTATTTTCGCTGCCACCTCGGCTGAATTATAGGCCTCATACGCGCGTGTGCTCTTCGGAGCTTCAGAGAGATAGGCAACAAGATGGGCCAGGTTGATGCGACACTCTGGCATTCCGACTTGTTGACAGGCATGCAAAGTCGCGATTGCCTATCAAATGTGAATCTATCATCAGCAATTACACAATAAGCTCGGCACAAGTACTCACTAATGGTAGCGCATGGTTATCCGCGAGTCCGATATCTTCGCTCGCACAGACAACCATCCTCCGGGCGATGTACAAGGGATCCTCGCCAGCAGTCAGCATACGTGCCAGCCAATACATTGCTGCATTGCCCTGACTACCGCGTACAGACTTGTGAAGTGCAGAAATCATGTCGTAATGGCTTTCGCCCGTCCGATCGTATGAGCAGGACACCGATTGTCGCAACGAAGTAAGAAGCTCCTCCTCTTCGATGCTGCTCTTCGATGCGAAGACAAGCTCCAGTAGAGAGAGTGCTGTTCGCGCGTCCCCGGAAGATAGAGAGACGAGAGATGCGATGATGCGAGGAGTCAATTGGGGATAGGACAGATATGGACCTTCCGCGTTGCTCAATTCTACCGATTCTTGAGTCGCGGACGGCTGGTCAGAACCTTGGGAACTAGTTGGCTGTTGCATAGGCGATGACATAACTGTCTCGTTCGTGCAGGAAAGACGCTCCACTGCACGAGAAATGATGCTTCGCATGTCCTCGTCTGTGAGGCGTTCTAGCGTGAACACACTAAATAGGCGTCAGGTGTTGCGAATAGATACTCAATCTCACGAACCGACAACGACTCATGAGAGCTCCCGTCAACTTGAATGATGGGTTTTCCGTTGTCGCACCTATCATCTGGATGTGTACAGTAACTATCATGTAGCATGAATGTGCAGAAACTGGTAAATCACCTGGATTTGGCCTTTCTCAATGTACGGTAGAAAGATGTCCTAAAATTAGATGAGATCAGCGCACCTCAGAAGGAAGAAAAACATACTTGCTGAGATTTATTGAAACGATGAATCTCATCCAAAAACAGAATGGTCTTCCTGCGAGAGATGTAATCGATGAAAGATCATGATATGAGCCACCCGCATACCTCCCCGCCAATGCCAGAGACCCCCTTGCTTCCTCAAAGATGTTACGAACGTCATTGATTCCTGACGAGGTGGCGCTCAGCTCTTTAAAAACGCAATTTGCTTCTCTAGCCAGGAGTCTCGAAAGAGTTGTCTTTCCGCAACTGTGGTAATTTGACATGAGTTTATAACTCATCAGATAAGCGGTATTCACCTACCCCGGTGGGCCCCAAAATATGATTCCACCCAGGTTTCCAGATCCGAGCAGGTTCCTCAGCAACGAATGGGGTCCGGTCAAATGTTTTTGTCCGACGAACTCATCAAGACTCCGTGGACGGAGCCTTTCCGCCAGGGGTGTGCTAAATTTCGCGCTGGAATCAAGTACTCGCCTGTTGGTATGTTTTTGGCTACCGGACAGGGGCTGCACCACGGCTGAGGACGAGACCTCGATTTTTCGTTTCTTCTTGGACGGTGCTTCACAGCTCACCTCGGGGGAGGTGGTCGGTATGCGAGGCGGTTTCAGGTTACTTCCTTGGGCCTGAAAGAATATCGGAGCTAATTTGACTTTTGATTCTTCTTTGGCGGGTAACTGGTTTCCGGTATTCAATTTGTACTCTGAGCACCCATTATCCAGGTGGTTGTTGATGTCCCGCTCGAGCACAGAACACGAACATGCAGGGCTGTGGGCCAAAACTAAATCACTCCACTAAAACTATGACGAGAAATGCCTTGACCAACCAAGTTACGGAGGCTGGACGATGTCAGTAGACGACCGAGACACATAGTCCAACAACGTACCAGAAGTCATGCGACAGCTTTCTTGGATCTATCCAGAACGCATACACGCGACACTGAAGATTAGAACGTCGCGAATAGAAGGACTGGGGGTCACTTTAGTCCAAGCGGCGAACGCACTAGCCCGCGCCGCAAGACTCCGTCCACTAACATCCCAAATTACGTAATGGTTCTCTGATCAAATTCATGAAACGCAATAGCAGATCTATTAGCTTTTGGATGTGGAGCAGTGTCCCAAGGTCAAACACCGGGGCTCAAAGGGGCACAGCAAGTATACATCCAACTTTCTATACCTGGTATCGCACTGCGACAGCCAACGACCTCTCACACGTCGCGACCAAGTGTTCCAACCATCCTTCGGTTATATTGATTCTATAACGAGTATGAGAATGGAAAACCTTCCTCGCGACGGGACTTGCCTTGGAGGATATTGTTGAGTTTGTTGACGCGGGACGACACGCTGAGGTCAATGCTTTTGTCGCCAAAGTCTACCACAAGCCCACCCATGAGCGAGGAATTAACCTGGATGACGATGAATAAAGGCCGAGCTGGACAATGCTGAAGCGCGAACCTTGTTGACCACCTTCAAGGACTTTGCGTGTTGGGCTGCTTGCGACTGCTTGAGAATTGACTCGAGCTTGGCAGCGGCGTCCCTTGGGAGAGGTGAAGCCGAAGTGACAATGACCTCCAACTCCCCCTTGTACTTTGCAACCAGCTCGTTGAAGCCTTCAATGACGCCTTGGGTCTCGTTTAGTCTGCCGTTTTCTGAAAGGACAGCGAAGAGGTTTTTGGTGACGTCGGAGACTGGCTCCTTCTTTGGGCCCTCTGCCTTTGCATAAAGCGAGGCCAGACCAGTGGCGCGTTCCTTTGCTGAAAGCGTCGGATTTGAGATGAAGGCGTGCAGCTCGGGGGTTTCGGCCACGGATTTCGAGATGATGCTGAGCTCGGT
The DNA here is from genome assembly GCA_038089495.1 of Xerocomellus dryophilus. NCBI lineage: Eukaryota > Fungi > Basidiomycota > Agaricomycetes > Boletales > Boletaceae > Xerocomellus > Xerocomellus dryophilus. The sequence continues at coordinate 4,005 of JBBPKY010000124.1, forward strand.
CTGTACTTTGGAGAGCACCTGGGGCGACTTGGCGAGGGCTGCAGAGTAGAGAGCGTTGGAGTACTTGAGTGCGATAGAAGAGGCCGCTCGCCGGCCGTGCGTGGAGGCGACGACGGAGGTACGGAGGGCTGAGGACAACATTGGACAGGGTGGAAGAGCGACCGACAGAGTTTGTATCCAGCCCGGCCTCGCCCGTGGTGCTTATTTAGAAAGCAGTTCTCACGTGGCGTCCGTGTTCTTTGCTGCGGGGTCACCATGAACGGGGTGCACACCACACCGTCCCCTTCCGAGCCCCGTCCCTACCTTGTCCTCGTGACCGGCTTTGGTGTGAGTCCCCCTTACCCAGTAGCTGATTCACTGCATCTATCTCGCATGCACCTGACCTCCACCTCCAGCCATTTTCGCGCTATGCCGTCAATCCTTCCTGGCTGGCCGTCCAGCCCCTCCACAACACCGTCTTACACGTCGAGGTGCCGCCAGATTCAGCATCCCACGACGACCCTCAAAATTCCCCCCCATCCGCCCCAATCCCCCATCCGACGACAGCCCTCCGCGAGATCCGCATAACAACGCTCAATGTACCCGTCACATACGACGATGTGTTGTCCATCGTTCCAGGTCTCCACGCCCGTCCCCCTGTTCTCCCCACGACTGAAAACGCCTTCCTCCCTCCCCCAAATGGGTACGACCTTGTTCTTCATGTAGGAGTGGCCGGTCGGGGACCACTGCGGATCGAAAGAATTGGCCACAAATTCGGTTATAATATGAAGGACGCGAATGGGTGTCATGCGCCAATCGTCCCCGTTGCACGTGAAGACGCGAGTCGGCGTCCATCTGAACCATCACCGGCGGAGCGGATGGAAAGGGCCCGATTGGGGTATGACCTCGATAGCCCCGTTGACGGCGGCGAACCCCCGAAACGTGGATTCGGCAAGGGATATGAATCCTTTCCGGAAGAGATCTATACCGACGTCGACGTCGAAAAACTTGTGCATCATCTCAAAAAATCTGGCGTCGAGGTGAGCGAATTGTTCTCCATGTTCCATGTTCCATTGTGAACACCTGATCTGCGTCCTTTTTTCTTTTTTCTTCGTTTTTTGCAGCAAGTTTACTCTTCCCTAGATGCTGGGCATTATTTGTGCGACTTCATCTACTATTGCTCCTTGACGGAGAGTAGACGTTCTGTCCCAAAAACCGATAAGCCGACGACTAAAGTACTTTTCCTACACTGTCCCCCGGTAGATCAACCTCTGAGCACAGAGGAAGTCACTGAGGCGGTCAAGAAGTCGATTATCTGGCTATGCGCTTTTCCTTCGTGATACTTGGGTTTCACCGGTTTATCATCGATTGTTACGATACCAACTTTTCATCGGAGATCAGGGACTTTGCAGTGGGGGTATCCTTGACCTCTTGTATTATTTCGTGGTCTAACATTGTGTTTCTGTGTGATTGCCAACCCGTCGGTAACTTCGGCCGGTGCGCTCTGACAGCTTGAAGTTGCAAATACTAGGCACAATGGGTGCAACCGGGAGTCGGTCTAAGTTCTCAAGCTTTGGTCTGGATCCAATCAAAAATCACGCTCAGCCGATTCAGAGGGGAAGATAACATAAAAGGGCACAGCAGATTAATCCCTCTTGGAATCTCTAGACTATGGCTACTAACATCACATTTCATGAGGGTATGCACATACGTCTCGGACATGGGTTTGACACCTCACAAGACTGACTGTCGTTAGGCTCTGTCACCGTCGCCGAGCGATTCGAGTTCCTCAACCAGAAAGGAGTCACAATCTGGCTAACCGGCCTGAGCGGGAGCGGAAAGGTTGGTGCAGCTTCATCATGGTCTTATCAAACCTCCACTCAGTTCGGTCTGTGGTTCTGAATCCGCAGTCTTCCATCGCTTGTGCTCTCGAGCAGCATCTCTTGCACCAACATAAATTTTCCTACCGTCTCGATGGGGACAACGTTCGATTCGGGTTGAACAGGGATCTCGGCTTCGACGAGAAATCCCGAGTCGAAAATATCAGACGAATCGGAGAGGTACGAAGACATGAAACACTGACTTATCTAATCTGACAGATGGAACATTTATCAAGGTCTCAAAGTTATTCGCGGACGCAGGCTGCATTACAATTACTGCTTTTATATCCCCTTACCGCGCGGACCGGGAAATAGCTCGCGAACTCCATCAGAAGGCTAATCTGTCCTTTGTCGAGGTGTTCGTCGATGCTCCTCTCACTGTTGTAGAGCAGCGAGACCCTAAGGGGTTGTACAAGAAAGCCCGTGCCGGAGAGATCAAAGGTGAGTTGATTTCCTGTCGTTCCAGCACGAGTGTCATCTGCGAATACCAGAATTTACCGGAATATCGGCACCGTACGAGGCGCCAACGCACCCTGAGATTCATATCAGAACGGATCAATGCGACGTGAAAGAGGCAGTAGAGGTTATTGCGAGATACCTTAGCACGCACAACTATATCTGAAGGTGCCATAGATAATCCAGATAGGCGCAGGGGGCGGCTCACTACGAAATTGCAAGGTATAGGAATAAGGTCCGTGTGTACCAGTAGATGACTAGCAAGGCGATGCGTGAAGTATGGGGATTCCGAAACATTCACATTCAATGAAGTTCGGTGGGTAGAGCACGCCTTGGCTGCACATGGGCATTGCTGTCTGCATTATTAAGAGCACTGAAGGAAGCTTGGGCTGTTGGCGTCTCCTCCTGCTCCTCCGCTATTGCGTCGCCACCTGACTGCTCCAGCATGTTCGCGAAGCCGACCTCAATGACGGAAAACCATCTCGTGAGATCATCTACCGTCCGAGCGAGGTAAGAATTCGTGGCCTCTTGTGACTCCGTGAGAGATACGAAGTCGAGCGGCTGGATAGAGGGGCCGAGAGTGGATTCCACAGGTACTGATGTCAACGAACGCGATGTAGTGTGAGAGAATTTTGGGAGACCAGATTTACCCCGCCTGTCAGTGCGCGGCGGCGAGCTGCTTCTCGTACTAGGAAGTGATATTGTTGATGCATTCGCGTCTCCACGCATACCCAGGCCATGCGAACCGAGTGGAGTGGGCGAAAGGATGCAGGAGTTAGGAACGATGGTCGATGGGGACGGGGGGAGTAAGTTGGGCATTCCCATTTGATGCTCGGACGTGAGAAAAGGAATCTGGCAAAATCAACGAAAGGTCGGGCAGAGAGGAAACATGATAAGCTTTACCTTTACCGCATCTTTCAGCCCTGGTAGAGCCGAGCTTTTGGTGGAATTAGCGCCGTCGCTTCCTTTGCTGGAAGAACTACCGCTCCTATCTCGTACAGCGAATGGCCTGACAGGAGGCATGAGGGGGGATGTTGGCGTACTTTCCATCACGGCAACTGAAGCTTGGCGGACGAGGCTGGGTTTCCTTCCAAGGGAACCTCTAGAGGGAGAGCTCTCGACCGGAGAAGCGTCTGCATCGGCTGTATTAGCGGACCGCGCTCTTGTGACAGGCGAGGGACTTGTTGTGGGAAGGCGAGGAGCAGGTAATGAAGGAGTGACATCTTGCGAGTAACGAGGCTGATGGCTTGGGAAGGAAAATTCGTTGTATTTGGCCAACTGGACGTCGTCTACCCCTTCACGGAGCCCAACTTTGGTCATACCAACGATCTCCCGTGCGGGTGACGAAGCGGGTGGCACAACCGGAGATGCGACCGTCGGTGTGGCTGCCGTTGGCGGAGGTGGAAGCAATGGTTTGAGGGTGTCGTTTGGAGTGAGATCGTCGTCAAAGAGGCCGCGCAAAGAAGTCGGTAGGCGGGTTGGTGTAGGACGTACGGTGGAAGCAATGGAAGGCGTGTCAATGGAATCGGGGAGATCCGCATCGTCGTCTTCATTTGGTACATTCATGAGCGAATTACGCCTAACGGTATCAAACTCCCAGAGGTCATCATTCTCTTCAGCAATCCCCCGTAGGCTGAAAAACATGAGTAGAAATCTCCCCGTACTGTGAACAAATCTTACTCTTTCTTCTCCTCACCCTCCCAGTCAAGAGGTTCTGCGAGGCTGGCTCTGGATCCACCACTTTGAATCCAGGCATCATATCTGAGGATTAGCTCTCTTAACGCGGATACGTTTACTTTTGAAGCGGACTTGATCCACTTTGTCTTGGCGAGCTCATCTGCAGAAAGGCGCTGGTCGGCACGTTAGTAAGGACGATCGAGACGCGATATCTAGATACACACGTCGTTAGGTGATTCTCGAAGGCAATGAAAAACGAAATCCCTCATATCCTTGCTGCCGTCTCCTTCTCCCAATTTCGGTGGTTTAACTTTGGAGATGAGTTGCATGACTTTGATCGCATCCCTCAAGTCTGAGTGTGGAGGGGCGCCTTTCGCCATCTCATATAACATGATACCCAGGCTCCAGATATCCGCCTTGCTATCGTACACGGGTGTTGGCTGGGCCACCTCTGGTGCCATCCAATTAGGGGTACCCATGAGTGTATTTCGCTTGCTTGTCGTGGTGGCAGATAAAGCGGAGACGCCGAAATCGCAGATCATGACTTTGCCAGTTGCGGTGATGAGAATGTTAGCAGCCTTGATGTCACGGTGGATGATTGCGGATCTGTGAAGGTAGGCCAGCCCGACGACAACCTCGCGAGTGATGAGGACGATAAAACGCTCTTCGAGGACCCCGTCTTTGGAAGTTTGCATGAGAGTACGGACACTACCTCCCTGGGCGAACTCCATCGCGATCCAGACACGTGGACCATCTAGAAAGCAACCATAGTATTTGGTGACGTTGGGCGCGTCACGCAGCTGGGTCAGGAGGGCCACTTCGCGCTGGATTGCCTCGACATCGTCATCTGCTGTATCGAGGTTGATGATCTTGAGCGCTACGATATTGCCTGTAGGTAAATGGACGCCCTTGTGGACGGAGCCATAGGCACCCTTTCCGACGGTTTCAAGACGTCGGAAGAGCTGGTGCACGGAAGGCTGCGCCATGCTCACAGGATGGTGGTCGGCGGGGATAGCGAGGAAAGGCTGGTGATGGTAGTTGAAAGAAGGCTAACGAACACTACTGTTGAAGGCGATGTTATCAGCGAGTTCATTAACATGGTCGTGGGGGTATAGCGTGGGAATCTAATACTCAGCTTCAACTACGTTCACCAGGATGCTGCCCATGAGTTTATTTTCCTCCTTCGTCAGAACAACTCGGACGATCCACCCCGCCCTGTTCGCCGGTGCCAGGATAACGAGTTCTCTCAGATGGGCACTACCGTTTCGCCTCACGGACATGACCGGCGTTCGTTTTGCCTCGCGCGGCACAGAGTACCAGCCCTCGCAACGGGTGAGGAAGAGGAAGCACGGGTTTCTCGCGAGGAAAATGACTCCAGGCGGACGTAAAGTTCTCCAACGCCGTCGCGCCAAGGGCCGGATGTTCCTTAGTCATTGACGCGTATGTTTCCGGCAGGATACCTGGTTCTTATACTGAGAGGATCTGCCACAGGTTCTCAAAGACTTGGTCGCCCTCGCTGGTGACGGAGGGATGTATGTTGTGCTTTGGGATGGTCACGTTCAAGGAGTCAATGGAACCTACGTAGCTATACCGTACCAATGATCTAGAAAAGGCAATCGACCGCGTCCACTGTGCGGATGACTCGGATATCCTATTTACGATCTTATCTTTTGTTAGGAATCGACCACGATGGACTTCAGTGTGGACCCAGTCCAGTCGGTTCCCCGCGAATTTCTCGCTATAATTCTTGCAGGCTTTGGGAACGAGTGAGCATCAGTCCTTCACCGTGTCCCCGTCACTACTTATTCTCCCCAGGCTCCTTCCCTTGACAGGTGACGTTGGTGATGGACCCTTCCCCAAAGCACTACTCCCCATCTCCAATCGGCCCATGGTCGACTATGCCGTCTCTTGGGTCGAGCAGTCTGGAATTAAAGGTGCGACCCACTTTGACATGATCAGCGCATATTACAGACAGGCCTTCCAGACGTTCTCCTCATTTGTCCTTCCTCGCATCGCCCCTCTATATCACACTATATCCATTCTGAATCACCGGCATCTTCTTCATCTTTGCGGGTCGACATCCAGTCGTTTGACGAGACACAGGAGCTAAGTGTCGGGACGTGCTCCATCCTCAGGCACTTCTCCAGCCGCATTCAAGAAGATTTCGTTTTGCTTCCTTGTGACTTTATTCCTCCCCCAGCACTCCCTCTTTCAAAACTTCTGAATAAATTCCGCTCGGAGGCTACTTCGGATGGCGCAATCGCCACCGCTTGCTGGTTCGAGTCACCCAAGTCGGAAAAATCTGCAGTACCTGACGAGTGGGGCTCTCATTCGGAATCTTATCCAATAGTTTGGGACGACTCTACTGGAACGTTGTTATACATCGACACCCTTGACAACACAGACAGGAATGCAGAGGAGCTCGAGCTGAGAATGAACTTGCTCTCGCGATACCCTCGGGCAAAGCTTTCATCCAGGTTTCAGGACTCTCACGTCTATGTCTGTAAACGTGAAATACTAGACGCTCTGCTACGCAAGACTGAACTGGATTCCGTGCGGGAGGACCTTCTCCCCTGGTTGTGCAAAGTGCACTACCAAGCGACGAAGCGCTTGAAGTATGGACGCGGTAGGGGAATCTTACTGGTCGAAGTCGGGTCCACTTAATAACCCCCTCATAGTGCTTGGCTCGCTTTCCAACTTTGCGGCGCGTACTACCCCAATGAGGCACTCCACTCTCCACACAATCAGTACCACGAAGACCAAAGTATCAGCATACAATCGTTCGGCTGTATCTTCACCAGTACAACAGGGTCGGGAGCTGGGGTACTCTGTGCCACCCAGCCCCACAGGATCTGACAATGTTTGTATGGAGACAAGCAGCCTCAGAGTCGGTGTCATCATCCACCGAGAGGATGACGGTTATTGCGTTCGAACCAATACTTTGCCTGCCTATCTAGAAGCAAACCGACATGTAAGTCCCCCCCCCTACACACACACGTGCTCATCTTGATTCACCGTCATATATCTAGTTTATAAGTGATACTTCCTACACCTTACCCCTTGACCCGCAGAAACGAGCCCTCATTGACGCAAAAGCGTCCATTTCGTCCGATTCGACGATCGGCGATTTCACAAAGGTTGATGAGAAGACGACAATCAAGAAATCTGTTATTGGGAAGCATTGCATAATCGGCAAAATGGTGAAGATCGCTGGTTGCGTGCTGCTTGACCACTGCGTGATCTCGGATGGGTGAGTACGAGACCCAGTGCTTTTAATCAATCCGCTGAGCTTGAGACAGAGCAAAAGTCGAGGGTTCTATTCTCGGCAGGAATACGAGGGTTGGGAGCAAGGCCGAATTAGTGCGATGCGTCACGCAGGGAGGGTATGAAGTGAAGGAGAATGGTGAGGTTTCGTGAATCGCATATCTTTTGTTCTCACCCACGTGCTCCTCCAGAAAGCTATCGAAACGAGAAGCTTGATGTATCTGATTGGGGAATGGAGACCGAGGATCCGAATGAGGACGATGAAGACAAAGACTCGGACGAAAGTGGTGAGGAGCCAGCTAAGTAGAGCCACTAGTATTCGTCTCGTAGCATATCATAGAGTAACCCAGGGCGAATAGTATCAAGCTTTCTGAATAACTTGTCCTGGCATCTGATTTCCAAGACCTTGCGCAAAGCGAGTACCACGACCAAAGCGACCACCTGTTGTGTACAGTCAATCCATCTGCGCAAATCACAGAATTAACTCTTACCGCGCGAACCTCTTGTCCTCTCCCCTCTACCACGACGCTCCTGGGTCTGCTCACCTCGCTTCTCGCCTTTCGCATCTCCCCGATCTCCCCATCCAGTGGCGCTGCCAAGTTTCACATCCAACGCCTTCTCATTCTGTTCAACCATATTGCTGACTTTCTCGGCAATGACCTGGGCAAGTTGTTGCGGGCGAGAAAGTTCAATGCGATGGAACACGACAACCCCAGTGGATTGGTCCAGGGATGCGGAGAGCTCTTCATTCCAAATCATCTTTGAAATTATGGATGTCACTGTCCTGAGTGGTAATAAAAAGGTTCGGGAAAGAAGGGAAAGAGAAAGGGTTGAGTATAACGGAGCATATGTGAACAAATATGTCCGAAGACCTTGCTCTTGAATGCGCCTAACAACGTTTGTTTAATATTCAGATCGCCGGATGAAACGACGAAAACTTACTTGGCCAGCATCTCTTTCACCGAAGCAGACTCTGGCATAAGGCTCCAAATTTTGATGCTTTGAATGAGATCGCGGCACTTCTCCCATTCGCCATCTTGGAGTGCCTTACTCGCTTGCATTATATGGTCACGTGTGCTCTCAGGGGGACCGGTGAAAACTTGCCGGTCCGCGAAATCCAGTAGACGGCGGAAAGGCTTTGAAATGATCTTTCTCTTTTGTTCTTCCGAGTCGATAGAGGCGAGCAGAGGGATCTCCACCAGCATGCTTGACACGAGGAATGCAGCCTCAAGGAGTTCTGTGTTGATGTGCATGTGGAAGGGAAGCTGCCTCGCCCGCTCCGCTCGTTCTTGTTCGGGAGTGAGCTGTGCCTGGAACCGTTGTTGGTGGACACCCTGGGCCAGAAGTTCCTTGACACGCTGGGTCGCGAAGATATCCTGAAGCATAGCCTGCGATTCCTTGATCAACCCACAGCGGAAGGCGCATAGGCCAAGCTGGACAACAGTACGGTTGTAGAGTATTTGTGTGGCCACATCAGCAGAATGAATGGATTCTTGAAGATGTGACATCAAGAGCATATCACGAGCGGTGTAGAAATCGTTATGAAGGGCGTGGTGGTAGATATGGCTGAGTATAGCCCTGGTACGCAGCAACGAATTGTCGGCTTTGTAAAGGTGAACACATAAAGCGTGGATCAGGCTCGACGTGGTGGAAGAAGAGGCTAACGTAACGGTTGGAGAGGCCTCCGATGTAGCGAGGGAGGACTCGAGAGCGCTGACGACCGCATCCGGCTAGAGGCGGAGTGAGTAAAATGGGTCGCTGTGCACGCTCTTGTATCGCACCTTTGAATAGATGTGCTCGAGACGTCGCATAATCACTCGTGCAAGTGGCTCTGCTTGCAGAGAACTCTCGTAAAACGCTTGTGCACGACATATCGTCCTGTAAAGCACTTTCTCATCCTTGAGACGATCGACGTACTCCGTGCCGTGAGGATCGATATTTTGCAGACTCTTGGTAAATTCGTCGTCGAGACGATCTACGAAGCTAATGATGCTACCTCTGATACGGACCATGCCGTCCGCCTCAGTGTCAGGAGAGCGTTCAAGAAGCTCGTCGTAATCTTCTGTGTTCTCCTGTATTGAGTATGTGGAATCTTTGGCGACAATCGAGATGAGCTTATCGACTTCGCGCTCCGCTGCTAGCCATAGATCTATTGGCATATAAGACGTCACCGACGAGTTGTAATCAAACCGTGAAGAAACGAGGGCCAAAAGGACACGTATGCGCTGGTATTGAGTAACAGCGACCTCAAGCAGCTTCTCTAGAATGCGCATTTGTTCCCCTCGATCCGTATTCTAAATCAATCATCAGCTACAAGGTGAGCAGTAATCGGACTCCACGAACCTTCTTTCCCCTGGCGTCGTGTACAATCTTAAGGGTCTTGAAGATAGCATCCGCGGTGAACTGCATGGCCTTACCACCTTTTCCGACTGTTGTGAAGTGGTCCTCCGCCGCAGAATTTTCCTCGTCGATACCGCTATCAGCTACTTTCTTTAACTTCTTCGTCACCTTTGCAGATGCAGCCTCGACGGGTTGACTATGCAGAGTGTATTCACGTTCAAAGGCCTCCGGGTCCTGCAAGACATTTAAGGAAGAACAACAGATTTGGATGCATTTCTTACAGCTTGATATTGAGACACCTCCTTTTCGTACTCCTTCGTGGATTTCTTAACCTTTTGTTTCATGGAGTTCAACGCACGCGCATTCACGGCATTCATCTTTTTCTTTGCCTCCTTTTCCTTAGCCAAAGCGGCGTTCAAAGAATCTTCGAGGTTCGTAAGAGTTTTGAGGAAAAATGGCGGGATGGGTTCTGCAACATTACTTTGACGTTGCACGAGGCGTAACAGCTTGTCGAATTCTTGAGGTTTAAATCAGTGTTAGGGGTAACAGACTAGGTGATGGAGCGAACCTGCAGATATGACGGCCCAGTCGTTGATTTTGAGGGCATTATCCATCACTTTGCCGGTTGCCTCGATTTCCTCGAGACGTTTGTCTTTGGAACTTTTGACGACACGTTTTACGTCTTCATCGTCTTCACTCTCCTCGTCAGAGTCACTGCGTAAAAACCTTCCCTTTTTCTTCTCCGTTTCGGGCTCAATGTCTTCTTCTTCAGACTCTGACTCCGACTCGGAACTACTGGAGTCGCTACCAGCTGTGCGAAGGAATCGAGACATGCCGGTTGGTTTTGCTGCTGGCTTTGGGGGAGCATCTTCATCGCCGCTGGTAAGAAGCTCCTCATCGGATTCTTCTGTATCAGAATCAGAGTCGCCAGCCTGTCTGAAGAAACGGGACATGATTGTAGTTGCGAGATCGTTATCACTTCGGCTCAAAATTTTGCGCCTTCCGTGGGAACCCTCACCGAGGGGCATTACGTAACATTCTACCTAACAGGCAGGAAATTAAGCTGGCTCATATCCAACGAGCTCGGAAGCCATACACTACGTAGTTCCACTAAACATGACGAGAAAATAGTACCTGTAGTATCATGAGCGAGCGAAGATTAGAAAACATCCAACGAATGAGGGCAGTCAGCGGCAACGTGACCATAGCCTTCACAATCCACACAATACGTAAGTCCTGAACTCGAGCTAGGTTTAGCTCGCGTGAGTGGTGCGGGCGCGTCTTCCTTTAGCAGATCGCATGTGAATATATCATGACCTGGCCGCTCGCAGATTTCACACACGTCTTCACGCGAGGCGGAGCACGAGTCATCGTCACTGTTCACCACAGTCGATGCACTGGATGCTCGCCGTTGTCCCACGTCGGCTGGTTCCGTACTATTCTTCGACGATTTCTTGGACCGAGAAAGCTTCTCCTTCAGCCGTTCAACCTCCTGCTCGAGATCATCCTATAGACTAGAGTGAGATATCGGCCAAACCTTTCTTGCACGTCGACGCACTTCGCGGTAGATCTGTGGTGCAGAAATAAGTCACATTTCAACCACAAATCTGATCCCTAAATCACCTTTGATTCAATGAGTGTCTCAAGCTCACTGATTTCCTTGTTGAGCTAGATATTTCTTAGGTGGGGTCGACTTGACGGTAACACCATACTCACGTCATGCGTTACTCGGGCCGTCTTCAGCTCTGCATCCGTCAGTCGCATCCTGAGTTGCTCAATTTCACCCTACGATACATGAGATCACGCATAAATACGACGTCGGTCCCAACTTACCTCATATTTCGTCTGAAGATCCAAGGGGAGAACCGAAGGATGATCGCCAGCATCAAGGGCAGCTTCTTGTCCTAAGAGGCCCTGTTCGACGTTATCTTCAAGGATCTTGAGCTCCTGAAGAGGGTGTTTAATGGACAAGGGAGCAACCAGTAGGAACACACCTGTCGCAGTTGATCAGTCTCAGATATCAGGAGCCTGTTTTCAGCCTCTAACAACTTGTTGCGCTGAGTGATGGTCAATGTCTCCTTCTGCAGTTCCTGAACAATGTGCCTGCGGATCCCTGGTTCAGTACACACGCCAACCTGTTTTCAAATACCATACTTGAGACCCTTGATCTCGTCTGATTCATGCTTAGATGGTGTCCTAGAGTGTTCAAGTATACCGTTCATTGACATCTCGCGGTTTAGTTTCTTGCGGAGGCTGTCCAGCTCTACCGATCGCTCGTCCAAAGCCATGCGCAACGATTGAACCTCGGCTTGCCCATGTTCGAACATCGAATGCCAGTGTGTATCCTGTGAGGGGGGTGAGTCGAAATCACGCTGAAATAGTGTCACCGACCTCCGTATTGATCTTCCCGTCGGGTCGTGAAGTCGACCGCGAACGCTCGTCCTTCAGGTCTCGAATTTCATCCATCAACCGGGCACGCTCCATGGCGGCTTGACGGGAGACCTCAATAACTTTCAATGACACGTCGTCGGCGCCCATATCAGCTGTCTTTGAGAAAGTCAGCGGTAAAAGGAGGCAGAGGTGTCCGACATACTGCGGCATCCGAACGCAGGATCTCGATTTCAGCTCTTGCATTCTCCAGCGCAAGAGTGCTCTCTCTCAGCGCCTCTTCAACTTCCTCAATGCGGCTCTTAGCTATTGCTTCGGCCTTTGCAACTCGCTCTACAGCCTTGCGACCTTCAGTCAATTCATTTCGCATGGTTTCTTCCTTCTCCTTAAAGCGCTTAACTCTTTCCCTCATAGCAACCTCTTCCTTTTCTGTGGCTGCTCGGGCATCCTCGAGAGTATCTTCCATCATAGAGATCTTCTTCTGAAGGTGTTGAACTTGCTCTCGAAGCGTTTCGTTGTCGATCTCAAGGGCCGAGGCAGCGTGCTGTGCCGCAAGGCCAGGTGAAAGGGGAGTTGCTGCTTTCCTCACCTGATCTTCGAGCGCAATGATCTTGTCTTCCAGTTCATATCGCGTCGAGTCCGCTGCGCTGAGTCGTTCCTCGTAAAGTGCAATCGTTTCCTAATGAGCTGAAGGGTCAGGGATGGATAACAGGAACTAAAAGCCCCTAACCTGTCCTGCTTGACGAAGTTCATCAATCTGTGTTCCCAGCTCTTTTCGCTCTACTTCAAGCTCGGTTGAAACTTTTTCGAGCCGCGCATCCAAAAGGCTGATTTCTGCGTTCTTGGCCTTCAGAAGAGTGTTGCTTTCGTTCTCTGCGCCTTCTTTGGCTTCAATAGCCTCTTTGAGACTTCTGACCAGCGCTTCGTTAGTGTCAAGTTTGGCCTGCAGGTCTTTCAGACGTGCTTCGTTTTCCGCTTTGGCACGTTCCAATTCTGCAGCAGTCTGCGCGCTCGAGCGCTCGAGAGATTCCACCTTGGAGTCTTTCTCACTCAACTTCCGCTCCATGACGCGCAACTCCTTCTCTGTTGCTGCTGCAGTGGCAAGCGCAGAGTCACGGTCCTTCTCCAAAGCCTGGCGTTGTTCGAGGTCTGAACGAAAAGACGAGATTATTTCCTGCAAGGATGTTCTATCTTGCTGGAGCGTTTCTATGCGGGTATTGAGATCGGATATCGTAGATTCATAAGCATTAATCGCGTTAGCATCGGTGGTAGACTGGATCTGGGAGGAAGATGAGACAGGCTGAACATCACTGGGGTCAGAAACCGTCGAGTTGCCTATTAGCCGGTTTATCTTGTCTTGTAGGGCCTGGCTGGATGCGGTAAGATCCAAAGCGGAGGGAGGACGGCTCCCTTGGGCGTGATCATCCTGTATTGGGTCGTCGTTGAGGGAGTATGTAGAGCCAAAGGACGTTGATCGTGCCGGAGACGCAGGCGGCGGCATGGCGACTGCACTTGGTATTCTGGGTCTAGGTGTGTTGAGGGAAGCTCTGGACTTGGGTCCAGGCATAAGTGAACCGTTCACGGAATTGGGAGCTTTTGCTGCACCCGCTTTTGGAGTAGTAAATGGGGAATCGGATGATCGTGCGCCACCGTCTGCACTGAAAGAAGGTCGAGACGGAGAAGATGGTGCTTTGAGGAAATACTCGGTTTGACTGGGTCCAGGGCGCGAATTCAATTGCTTGGCTGTCAAACCGATGTATCGGGAAGCTCGGGAGCCTGAAGTAATCTGAGTCTCCAACGGAGGGGCGATCTCGGACTGAGTCTTTCCGAGACCGGCGAGAGGCTTGGACTTCCGCGCAGCTGGTGTGGTACCTGGTGTGATGCGGCCTGGCATTCCCAGGGGGTTCGTCCTGCTGCTGTGTGGTGTGAGTCGGCCAAACGAGGTAGAAGGGGTGATGCGTCCGGCGCTGATGGAGTACGGAGCTGAAGGAGTCACTCGTCCAGAAAGCGAGGGTGTTGCACAAGCACCGCGAGACGATGCGACAGACGGTGGTCGACAATTTGGACCTACGGTAGGGGGAGAGAGTTTCGTGGCAGCCACAAACACGCCGCAATCTGGAGGACACGCGAAATATCGTTTCCTGCATGGCAGCGTTAGCAAATAAAAGGATGCAGAACCACGGCAGACCCGCAGGGGAGGGGAGGTGTAATACGAATTGAAAGTAGCAGTTTCATTTTGTTATCCCTGAGACGCGTGGGACTTACCCGTTGACGGACCCGTCATTTTTGCCCTTGCCGACGAATCCTCCACCGAGCTCCACACCAGCCCAGAGGCCAGGCTTCCCGTCTATCTCCCCAACATACCTTAGGGTACCTTCATAACCAAGGGATTCGATCCTAACATTGTCGCCGACCTCAAAGGTTCGAGCAACGCGACTGGCGCTTCGGGGAACAACATCAGATTGGCGACTGGAAGGACGTGTAGATTGGGGTTTGGTACGCGTTGGGGGTGCGGATGTGACAGAGGAGGGGCGGCCGGTCACAGACCGCCTTCCGGATTGGAGAGCAGGGAAAGTAGACTTTGGAGACGAGGAAGACGAGGAGGGATTGTGGGTGAAGCTAGCGCGATGTTGTGCAGGATCGTTGGCCTTGATTGCTTCCGCGAACGCACGGGACGCGTAGTCGTCGGTATCGAGAACGGGGGGGATATTGACATTGGACGCGGAACGAAATCTGCCTGGAGTGGGTATACCGCTCGTCTTCCCAGGCGTCGGGATGCCCGACATTCTCAACCTCCCCGGAGTAGCGGACATGATGGGACGGCGATCCGACATTCTGCATCAAAACTTACGGCCCCAGCTCATCACGTGACCGTATAAGGGGGGAAATGCATGCATTACATGAAAAACACAATCGACTAACTAGCCACGCTTCTTCGACACACCGACGGTCTTCCCGCGACGACCTGATACCATATGAGCTGCGTCACCTCGGGGTGTGGCCGCCACTCACCGGTGGTTTTTGTGTGCTGTCCGCGTACTCTCAGTCCCCAGAAATGTCTCAGACCACGATGTGCCCGAATCTTTTTCAACCGCTCCAGGTCGTCACGCAGCTTCGAGTCGACCGCGTTCGACAAAATCTGATAATCTTTGCCATCCACGATATCTTTTTGTCTGTTCAAGAACCAGGTGGGGATCTTGAACTGGGTGGGGTTCTGGATGATGGTCACGATACGCTCAAGTTCATCCGAGTTGAGCTCTCCAGCGCTGCAGATCTCTCAGTAACCCGACCAAGGTTCACCAACGAACCCACCGCTTGTTGAGATCCACGTCGGCCTTCTTGCACACAAGGTTTGCATAGCGACGGCCGACACCCTTGATCTCTGTCAGGGCGTACATAATCTTACGCTTGCCATCAACGTTGGTGTTCAATAGACGCAGAATGTGCTTAAGGGGGCATGAGCACAGTACCAGGGATCAGGGAGAGGTTTGCACCTGAAATTGTTGGTGGGGTTCGGGAACGACGAGAGACATGATGGAGGTGCCTAGAAAGACGTAGTCAGCTCCACACCCGAGCCCAGGATGATACATCCATCGGAAAGGTCGGTCTCCGTCGAGCTACCCCGCTCATCGCAGCCAGATGGTCGCTCCTTGACCCTCTCGTGCCTCAAAAATACCCTCACCTTGGTCGAACCGGTCTTGGGGATGTCGCCAACGTCGTCGGTGTATCTCTGCACACCGCTCGTCTGATCGGAGTTTCAATTACCGGGCCACTGCCGAGGATCCAATCACGTGGTCATGTGGCACTACGACACGTCCGAGACGCGCCAAGTTCCAGCAACCAGTTGGGATTTCAGCTACTACATGATTTATTTCTTCGTCCGTTTATCAACCCAATGCCAATAACAACGGTGAGGGCGCATCGTGTCTTATCTGGGGAGTTCCTTGACCTTTCTTTAGTGCGATTCTCCAGAAACCCTCAGAACCGAAATCGATACAGTCCGCAAGAAAGTCACCCTCGATGAAACCGAGGACACATGGGACACAATTACACAGGGCATTCTGTATCTAACCCGCCTCTCCAACAACGGTGGCTGCGAGTTTCCTTCTGAAATGCTCGCCGGTATTCGCTCGCTATCCAGACCATTGAACAGTGCTTTGAACTCTGAGCGCAGCCGGTTGTCAGGTGCTGCAGTCGAGCTCCTCATGGCGTTGGCCACCGGGCTGGGCTCGTCATTCGACCCCTTGGTAGCTCTGTTTGTTCCGACCTTACTGGCCTTGTGTGGTCGGACAAACAAGGTCTTCACCTCGCGTGCTAGGGCGTGCACCCTGGCTATTGTTCAGCACACCCGTCTTCCATCCCTCTTGCCATATCTCGCAGAGATGGCCAACCACAAGTCTGTCTTTCCTCGCTTAATAGCTGCGGAAGGCATTTTGGCTTGTCTTAACTGTTTCAATCCTCCTGACCTGGAAAAAGAGGCCCGGGCTCGTGCTGTGGAGGATTTTATAAGGCTAACTGCACGCGATGCCAGTGCGGATGTCCGAAAGGCGAGCAAGGAGGTTTTCAAAGCTTACAAAGCGTTGATGCCTGCAAGGGTAGACAGGTAGGTCGATGAAGTTTCGCTTGTACTTTGCAACTGAGATATTCCTCAAGCTTCGTTGCTCCGCTTACCCCCGTGGTAAAGAAATACCTCGATATCCAGACCGCCCCCTCGGGCATGCACGGTATCTCGTCTAATGCAGGGCAAAAGCAAACCAGCAGACCCCCCAGCCGCGTGAACAACAAAGTGATGGAGGCGGGACAACGACCTCCAAGCTCGACACTTTCCAAACCTCCCACTCGTCCAGTCACCGATGATCCCGTCCATGGCACACGGCAACGGCCAGCTGTCCACGCCCCCCCCACTGCAGTTGACATTCGTGCTCCTCGGCAAAGGACCACATCCCAAATGCAGCGTGACCCTCCTCAACCTCGTAACTTACATATCAATGCGCAATCTTCTGGCGCTGCGCAACGTTGTGTTGTGCCTGCATCTGTGCCTGCTCGTCAGGCTGTTCAGCATCCTCCGCCTGGCGCTGCTCGAGTCCTACCTGCTAGGAATGCAGCTTCAACTGGAGGTCCCCAGCGTCCTCCACCTATGCAAATAAAATTCAACCCGCCTCCCGATCGACTTAAAGTGACCGGGAATGGTGCTAAAAGGATACCGCTTCCACCTGTGCCCGCGAACGGGCACGCTAGCGAGCAAGTCGCTGTGGTTGCGGACTTAGCAGGTCGGGCAGGCAGTATTGTGGATAAACCACCCTCTAAGCTTCCCAGCCGAAATGCTGAAGTAATAGCGTCAGGAAAGCTGGCTGTCGGTCGGAAAGTCCCTGAAGGTAGTCGATCAGCTTCATCTTCCACCAAGCCAGCCAACAGATCGGCTCCAACGGGCCCAGCGGCGGTTCAACGTTCTCACCAACCATCAGTGAAAGGCGAAATGTGCAATCCCAGCGGGATAGCATCTCAGCGACGTCCCGCATGGAATGTACAGAAGAGCACACGCCCTCTGGTCAAGGCTAAGCGGAAGGAGATACCGCCAACGCTCATTCCTCTGCCGCCCAGCCCATCGGCTCCGCCTACAGAAATACCCTTACCCCCGTCACCTGATTGCATGCCGCGTGCCGCTGATCCGGAAGCTCAGGATGAACGCGTCGTAGCGACTCTGTCCGAGCCCACCGAGCCAGCTGGAAAACAACTGAGTACTGCGGAGCCTTGTCAGGAGCAGCGAGACATGGGTCCTCCTAGCACACCTATCACGAGTCTCCTTTCTTCCATCCAGCGTGGCTTCCTTTTTACACCATCTTCCCCCCTCTCGCCGCCTCAGAATTATCTTCCAGCCCTTGGTAATCTGCCAGAGAAGAGACAAAACACGATAACAGTGGGCGAATTTGCCAAAGGTCCACTAGCGGAAGTTCCTTTTTGTATATCACTGGAAGACGACACCGCTACGGATGGTTTAGATAGACACGCACTCAGGGATCTCAATTAGCAGCTTAATCCTTGTCACATTTTTCAATGCCACCTTCTGCGTCATTTCATCATTACTGAATCTGATCTGATTCTATCCGCATCGGATGACGGGAGAACTGCAGTGTGTAAGCTTTGCCAGTCCGCCGCGACGCGTCTGATCAGGCGCGTTTGGCGTGTTGCGTGAGAATTGAGGCGTTTATTAGCGACGCGGTATCCTCGCCCACTCCGCTAATTCACAGCGTGCAGGCTGCAAAAAGGCCATCGGCCCTCGATACCAACGCCGTGCGGTTGTGATTATCTTGGTTTGATACCACACCTCCGCTTCTCAATATCAATGGCCACCGCCTTCAACCGCCGTCCTCTTGGTACCCGCCAGCACCTCCAGCAACTAACCGGGAACTCGCCTCAAAAATCCCGGACTCCATCCACAACAGTCAAGCGGCCACGTTCCCCGGAGCCTACTGGAGACGCGCCCAAGCGTGTCAGGGCAACC
Organism: Xerocomellus dryophilus; assembly: GCA_038089495.1. Lineage (NCBI taxonomy): Eukaryota > Fungi > Basidiomycota > Agaricomycetes > Boletales > Boletaceae > Xerocomellus > Xerocomellus dryophilus. The sequence goes on from JBBPKY010000124.1 coordinate 22,491, forward strand.
CTTGCAGAACCAATCACTACCACTCTACCGGACGAAGAGCGCAAGGACAAAGAACAGAGACGGCAGGCACGTGAAGCAACCAAGAACGAGTTTCGCGTCAAGTATACACGGGCGTTCCCTTCCTGGGTGTTTTATTTCGATCTAGATCAACTCGATCCCGACATTGCAGCCCTAAGGAACTCGCTGGTGTCCAGGGTTACTCAACTTGGTGCTGTATGTCTATATAGTTTCTTCTTTTCTCGATGACGATTAAGCGTACTTTAACTAGCGAGTTGAAGACTTTTTTTCAAGCGAGATTACCCATTTGATCACCAATCAAGCAATAACTGATGAGGATATCCACTCAAACAAGGAGAATGCTCGCAAGTTACGTAGCGCGGTCCCGCGCACGCCTGTGCTGCTCAAGAGTCCAATAAAGCTCAAAGGACGGTGAGACTAGGTGCACTGGCGCTGATACGTTGTCATCTTATCGATATTTCCACGTAGTATTGCCGAGGATAGCAACACACAGAATTTTAACCTCGTCGAGAAAGCCCAGGCATTTGATATGAAGATCTGGAATACTGTCAAGCTAGACAGTATATTGGAGCGATGCGATGTACCTGCACCCAAGATCACTAAGCATCCACCTGGAGTCCAACCAACTTCTACAGTCACTACTAACCAACGAAATCTCACTCGCTTGCTTGCATCGGAACGTCTACACGGAACCACAGAACGCGATCCTACTCAGAAACGTCACGATTTCCGATACTTCTCAAAGGCTAGCTATTTTGTCCTCGTGGAAGACGCGAAGCAGGAATTGGCAACTATACATGCCCTCGAGTATCCCATCCACAAAGGGCGCGATGGCAAAGAACGTGGCGCCTGGCCTGTTCTATATTGCCACTCACATTCCCGAGGTCCGTTTATCGAGTTCGATGAAAGGGAACGGCGTCGTTGGGAAAAAACAAGACGTGCAGAAGAATATAAAGAGACCGAGAGACAACAACGAGCGGCGAGGGAGCTTAGGCGGAAGAAGCAAGCTCAAGCACAGCTCATCGCTCATAAAACCGGTGATCTTCGGCGCTCTGTGTCAATGAACAATCTGCATCGTCAGGTCGCAAACGCAGGACTAGAGGATTTTGTTGATTTGGACGCAGACTTCCCGGATACTCAGGCTTCGGCTAACGCATCTGGGTATCTGGCATCAACTAGTGCTTATATTGCCGCCTCGGGCAACAGTGTCGGGATCACTTCGACGACAGGTACCACGTCTGTTGGTGGTGGAGCTCTTCGAGCTCTTGAATTGCCTGCCAACTTGCGCGGGCGAATCCAACAGCAAGTTGTCACCTCTCGTAAAGTATCTACCTTGGTCACTGCAAAAGACAACTCAAACCGACAGCTCGGTACCATGGGACCGCCGGATAATATTCCCGACCGTCCCAATGCGCTACTTAGAAAGAGCCGTAGTACAAATACTCTAAGACTACCTAGGCGCGACGAAGGCAGTAAACCTGGTTATTGTGAGAGTTGTAGGGTGAAGTTTGACGATTTCGAATACGTAAGTCTTCTGTTTCCAAGTCTTCTGTTTCTGCTCAACGTTCGGCAGCACATTCGAGATCGTAGGCACCGCAAGTTTGCCAAGGATGACTCAAATTACCTTCAGTTGGACTTCGTGCTCAACCGCGTTCAGCGCCGTACTCAACAACAGTACAAAGAGCAAGAGCATCAATACTCGGCGAGAAATGAGCAGCAAGCGTGTTCTGAGGATTATCCGATGTGTTCTTCGCCATCACTTGCGTTCAGAGGAAATGAAGAGGAAGACCTGTGGGATAGTGACGCGCACGCCGATGGAGACATTGTTTCCGATGTCTGAAAAGACCTCTCAAGCCCTGTATGGTGTACGACTTGTTGGTTTAGTTTCGTTTGTTAGACACCGACTGTAATTTGGGGAGCATGCTCTTTCGCTAGGCATGATTACGATACGGATGGTAATTGGTCGCAAAAATGCCTTGGTTCGAACTTCCCACGAAGCCAGTCCAAGGAAGTAGCAGAGCAGCTTGTTCTGTGATTGACGTACGTGGTTGGCTGGGACACTCTTTACGTGAGGGAAGAACTCCGACGGTGCATAATGCTATCGTTTATGATGCGGCATCGTCAAACAAGTTCCATGAACCAGGCTGGGAGATGTGACTTTCAGGAACATACCGCCGTATGTCAACCTCAACGTTTCAACAGCGACTGCTCAACGCTATAAAACTACACATGCCAAATTTGGTATCTACTTGGTTGAATAGCCGAACTAGAAGGGGGGCACAGACGTTTCACCTTCCAAATTGACATTGGTAGAAGGTCTTGAAAATCAAAACAGAGAAAAAAAAATACTAGATTCTGTGTACCGTTGGAACGGTGTGGATACTAGTAAGTCTGCTAAGAAGGGTCAGGTACTTGAAACTTTTATCGTCCCGCAATGACCCAAGGGAAGTCATTCTTGGTTCAAGAGTGTCACAATTATATATGTTTCACTTAAGTTTCGTAGAGTAGGCTTTTCCCCTGGGGGTTGCGTAGAGAGTTACGAAAATACTGAGCATGTATCTGGCTCGGTCGAATATCGCCGGTGCAATGATCAACTACTTTACCAAAAATGTGCTGTGACCCGTAACGTCACGCCTGTAAGTAAGTTCGTCGAGGCTTGCAGTGCAGGATTGCTCTGCCATCTGACGTCTTTGCGCTGCACTGTTCCACCATTTACCTACCAGCCTAGTCAGTGCAGCGGAATTTTCTCGCCTGATTTACCCAGACCGTCGAAAATCCGTCTGGGGCTACATATTTCCAGTAAGTATGATATCCTCCCGTTGCAGTCGTACATTTGGACCAGTAATTCTTCATTATTAGCCCTGGGATATCCAGAGGATTCCGTAAATACCAGCTGGGTCCAATTCCAGAGCACTTCTGACATTTTATGCCAGTTACTGCATCTCCCATCGAAAGCCAATAATGTCTGACTCTCCAGAGGAATTGGACTCCGCGGAGGAACTAAACGGCGATTCCCAACTTACGATACGTATACCAAATCCGAAGGTGTACATGGCTCGTCAGTCACAGTGGAAAGGTCGACGAGGGAAACCACGCTGTGACCATTGTCGTATGAACAATTTAAAGGTGAGATAGCCCAGCCTAGTTTACAATCTACATCGTGACCTTTGTCTAGTGTGATAGAGTGCTTCCGACTTGTAACCACTGCTCCTGGGCTAATGGTAGGGAGTGCAGATACACCCCTCTGCCAACACCAGCACATCGAGGTATCCCCCGATGCGATATGTGTCGCCTTAGGAATCTGAAGGTAAGTTCCGTAGACAATCCTATCTGGAGTTGCACTCTTACTGAGCAGCACCCTAGTGTGATCGTAATCTTCCGGTCTGCAATCACTGTGCCGAAGACTCCAAGACCGATTGCAACTACACTCCTAAAAAGCGACACAAAATTCCCTCGGACCATGGCACCATTCGGGACAAGCAGACAACACATTATGGTGCCAAGACGGCCTCCTTTTTGGTTTCTGATATGCCTTCCAGCGAAGAGCCGGTCACTCTTCCCCGTAATGGTCAGGGGGATTCCAGTGATGGCCACAGTTTCTATGGACAAAATGTAGCATCATCGTCACAACCCCGTCGTACGAGAGGATCCATATCTGATGTTTCTCGAAGAGATGACTCGTCACCGCACAATCATCGCGAGACGCCCGAGCCTAGCGGGCGTCAGACGGCGCCAAGCTCGTCACTTCCCAGCTTAGCGCCTCGACAAACTCTTACTACCACCAAATTATCCTTCATTTCGCATTCCTTTCCCTCCGATCAAGGCGCGATCGCTTCCAAACCTTTGGTAGAGTCTTGGGTACATCCCTTGTTTGCACCACTTCCCGATGTCATTATCCAGAGGACCAGAAACATCAATCCTGTTGAAATGCCAAATAGGGCGCTCTTCGAGGAAGCTTTCGCTCGGTTCTTGGATGGTTTAACTCCCGAATTATTAGAGACAGCGGCACTCACTCCAGAAGTTTACGCAGACGTCTGTCGCTTTTTGTCGGGAAGCAACGCTGAGAATCTCTCAGACCGATTGAAGATGTGGGTCTCTTTTCACCACGTTCGGTTGGGGTCGGAGAAGTACCACCTTCTATTAATCCCCCGGGATGCATTTTTCCATCTCGCAGCTTCTGAGGAGGAAAAGCTACGGAGGGATTACATCAATCACATCGATAACTACTCCAATGCCTTGTCGACGGTTTCTCCCAAGCCGGATACTATCGACCATGATCTTGGTGGATTTGAGTGGACGAGAGCGTTCGAAAGGATACCTGTGCGGAACCAAATATACGACATACTTGTCTACGCACACCACGCTCATGGTTCCTCTACATCCATGGTTTTCGAAACGCGGCGCATTGGCATGGTGAGCTGTTGTTGGTTTCGCGATTTCAGTTATACTGAATTCTTGCCCAGGCCGCAATAACTTGGCCGATGGTCGAGATGTTCATTCAGCTGTGCCCGTTGTGCAGCCTGCGGAACAAATCTGGTCCCTCACATTCCGTCAAAGCTGACCCTCCGCGTGGTGTTTGCGACGAGAGCGTTAGGCACTAAATGTGACAGGAAAGTCTCGAGACTGATGTTTCTGCATACGGTTTCCATAAGAGCATCGTGATCTCATTGGATTGGGTTGCATATTACTATTCATTCGTGCATAACATATCTCTTGCGACTGTAACATCGGTGGCGATCTAAATACCACATATCTAAAACAGTCTTTGTGATGTCAGAACACGATTGGGACAGGATAAGGAGAGCCAAATACTAGTAGTATTAACGGTCGAAGATCAAAAACGGTGAACCAGTACAGTAACATCGTCTATCCACTTATCGTCCATCTCTAGGGTTAGATTACGTGAAGCAAGGTCAATGTCTTCCCCACCAATAGCATCACGTAGCAAGTCAAAGGCAAGGTTCCCGGGTAACCCCTGCTCTCTCTGTTTTTTGAGGGAGTTGCCTACGATGCGAACCCATCTTTCCGCCAATTTGCTCTCCGAAAGTGTCACGTCAATGTTGTCGTAGAGGTCTAAGAGTCCGTCAGAGCATAAGATCAGGAAGGACTCCTGCCTGTCCACCGTCGTGTCGAGTACGTAGTGGTACACGTCTGGTATGTCCGAGACGTATGGCGGAGTCAAAATACGCCCTGCGTAATGTTCCACCAGGGGGGGTGACATCCAATCAGGTGTGTACTTTCCAAAGACTCGGCGCGTGTACATGGAGGGAACCTTGAGCCAGGTGTCTCCTAGCGCTATGCGAACGGTGCAGGGTTAGACAGTCTCATAAGAATCTGTGCTGCGGACTTACCGCGTGTGGGTGCAAGGTAACCAATGACCCTGTTGTCCGAGACACACGTGTGTTCTCCTGCGTGCTCGCGCACGATACGTTGGCATTCCAGCGGGTTGCTGCCGTTGTGAAGCGAGTTCACAGCGAATCCTGACCATACTCCAGATGTCGATTTTCTGGCAAGCACTGTAATAAGTATATGAGAAGGCGAACGACTCCCCAAAGCGTGACAGCCGCTCACCTGCCTGAGAGTCCCCCAGATTGACAACCCAGAGATTTCTTTTCGACGGATCTAGTAGTGAAAAAATAACCGTGGCACCTTGAGTGCATCGTGCAGAGATAGTCTCCCATTCGGATTCATGGCGCTGAATATGTTCTCTGAGTTGGTCTGTGCTCAGTCCGGAAAGCCTATTGCACGGCAGAAAGTCAAAGAGATCTGAACGAATCGAGTCATCTAGGTGTCTGATCGCCCTTGTGAGCGCCTCCGAGACCAGCTCAGAGCTAGGAACTGTGCCCGCGGAACTGCTGACGAGTGCCTGAAGCGACATTCTTATCATAAAAGGTAGTCGCTTGCAGACAAAGTTCACCGTGTCATGTCCGCAGTGACCTATCGACCGAGGGTCAGCATGATTATTAGCAAGGTCATCGAGGTCAAATACCATCGTATACAGCGTTGAAATGCCAAATACCTCCATGCAGATCCCATTCCTCGATGCTATATCGGTCTTGGTTGACGATCGCATACTCGGAGGATGGTTGAAATGTGACACTATCGACTGAGTTGGACGAGCGGGGGTCGCACAGTCGCTGTAGTTCGCTGTCAACAGCGCTTTCTGGAAGGATGTGGTACGTCCAGCGTTGCTTGCCACCGCGACCCAGGTCGGTCGTACAGAAATCCTTCACCTCCTCCAAAGCCTGGAGGTTTTCGGTGGACGTTGCTGCAGAGAGAGTGACGACGTTGTACATCGTCTGAAAAGCGACGCCGGGAAGTGCTCGATTAGTTGCACCCTAGGAGAGGAGAATTATACCATAGCGAATGCATCGGGGGGGCTTTATATGCAGTATCCCCACCTTCTTGGATTCTTGGAGATGAGAGCATGCGGGAAAACCTAGGTCTTCGACTTCGTATGCAAGAACCACTTCGGCGTCCTCGAGCTCGATCGTCATAATTAGCATTTCAAGCTGCGAGATCCAGAACTGCGTCCTGTGAGTGTGGCTGGGATTCAACCCAGCCGAAAGAAAGCCATGGCCCGAAGACGCTCGAGAACAACGCAGCCAAGGAATGCCAGGGAACTGAATTAATTGTTCGATGCCTCGCGCGTAATGAAGAGTCCAGAGATGCGTGCGATAGTGATGACATTATAACTAAAATGGCATATTCGCACATCGCACGGTCAAAGATGTCTGGGATGAAGGGGTTCCCATTGCAACGTTCTGGCATATTCTCGCGTCACTGGCCGATGACTGTACCACGTTCGTTGGGCAGAAGGCTCTGGCTGTGACCACCTGACCTGATATTTAGTTGAAATGAATCACAACACGTGAGCGAAGGTCCAGCGAGGACAATATCAAACACACCCTGAACCTGCTTGCTTCATTGATTCATCCCCAAATGGCAACTATGAGATAGATTATGACTGTCATCACCATCGCGTGTTGTATGCAGGGGAGACCAAATTGGAGGCATCAACCGAGATCTTGTATGCTTGTGGAACTCGGCACGAAAACTCAACGTTGTCTGTTACGGTGGTGTACGAAAGTAAGGGCATTCGATCGCGAGGAGACTGGTGTGGCGAAAAAGGAAGTTCATACTATCATAGAGACGGCTCAATCAAAGGCCCCAACCGCACGACTTGGCTCCACTGTGACGACACGCAACAAACGAATGAGCGATGGTGTCAAGGAATGTGCCCTGGACCTCTGGAGCCTCGGAGACAAGTTTCCAAAGTTACTAGCAGCCATGGAGTCAGATCCTCGAAGAGCATCCGCCGTCGGACCACCCTCCCTTCAGTGGAAAGACTCCGAACCTAACCTTACGAATGATGCGAACCTTTTAGTTGACCTTCTTGATGGTAGCTCGATAGGTGCGGGTTCGGCAGTGAGGTCCCCGTCAGAGGTGTCATCTGTAGGTCCTGTTTGCTTTTGATCATTAAAATGGATGAACTCCATGAAACGGACATAAACAAGCTGGGTGACTACAATACGAACGTTCGTTCCGTCAGCGCCATTTTGGCTCGGAGCTCTCCGAGGGCCATATGACCGCTGGACCCTAGGATTAACTTCGAGCTTCTGCACGTCCGACAAGGTGTCCTCGAGCTTGCATACCTTTTCATACGATCGGTCTGGGGTAATATCTGGGACTGCGATTGTCTCCCGCTGGTTTGGGCAAGGATTAGCTGTCCACTGGAATTTGGTGGTGGCTGCACACGCCCATGCTGTTCTTCGCAGACAGAAGGTCCCTGCCACCAGTGCCATGGCTTTCGCACACCGCCGTAATTGCAAAGCGGACGACAGAGTACGTACACAAGAGATCAAGAAGCTGTGTTTGGTAAGAAAGTAAATACATACATACGGGCGACTGTGAAAAACGTGTATATCTAAAGCAAGGAATCATTCATACACAGTGTAAGAGGATGTCACCGTAACTCGAAGCTGGCGAACGCCAAATTGTAACCACCAAACTCGTAGTTGATCTTGTCAGTCCTGCGGTAACCCCTGGTATGGCCATCCGCAACCTCGTGGGACGTGTCCGAGCTGCTGGACAAAGAGGAAACAGGGCGGGAGGCTGTCAACGCAGATTTAAATTCTCTCTGCGCTGCTTCGATGACGTTTTCTGCCTCGTCCTCCTCGGCGTCATTGTTAGCTTTGTTCGAAATGAACAGGGTCAGGCTGAGCCTCCGGGGCTGGAAGATGTCAACGACACGCTTAATGAGCGTTCGCAATTCAGGGATATCTCTGGCAGAAGAAACGGGAGAAGTAGAGAGGGGCACATTGCACTCGAAGCTGGCATAGGACCAGCCTTCCTCTGGCGTCACATGGATGGTGTAATAGCCTTCGCCTCCATCGGCTTCTGAGATAGTATCTCCCCACTTGAGTAGAGCGTTGGACGAATACCCGCAGGGAGAGAAAGCATACGCATCTAGCGTAGTTAGATGGGGAGGAAAGATATCCGTGATTCCGAGAGCAGCTGACAGGGTCTGCCCAGTAATGGAGGGTAGTGTCTCCGAAGACACTTCGTCGATTGGAGAGGGGGGAACCGAACAGAAGAATGGTTCACGGGCCTCACGTGAGAGGTCACTCATGAGGATCTCGATTGTATAGTCTTGAGGGAGACTTGGCTTGGGATCATCGGATGCTGCGAGCAGCTGTATGGCATCGTTGGACTCGACATGCGTCGACGACGGAGCATCGGAAGAATTCGGAGTGGTTCCCTTGATGATTGCAGGGGTTGTTATGTAAAGGAGCCAGTGGTCGCCGTTTACTTTGCCAACAGTGTATGCAGCCCCATTGGGGAATATGTTGTCCAAAAATGCCACTTCGTCCTTCCACTCCCTATGAGGGTCCGGTTGGCGTTCTGGGAACATGAAAGACTTGCGGGAGTAGAAGCACTGGTATACGGACGAAAGCGAGGCATGGTGGCGAGCAATATCAAGGATGCGCGGAAGACCGAGAAGGTTGAGTGTGGTTCCGCATGTCTTCAAAATGATCCGATGTGGGAAGACGAAGAGGGACGACTCGCTGTATATGAACGTCAGCATGGGAGCGAAATGAAACCAAAAAAAGGTAGATGACAGACCTTAAGAGATAAGCGTCTGTTTGATCGCCTTCGATCACACTGAGAATTTTGCACTTGACGATGCCAAGCATCTCCTCCCAGACAAAGCGAGGAATCTTTCTCAGGCCGAATCTACCACTCCCTGGGGCATGTGTGTCTTGCACACTAGCGGCTGAAGGGGCGAACCAAACTTCAAGCAGCTTCTCTGGGCCTTCGAAGGGGGTAGAAGCGTAGAGAGAGTTCCTGTCATCAAAAAAAACTGCCATCGATGTTGAGGGTAATGGTTTAGTGAAGGGATGCTATCGAGGAGGGAAGTCGTAGTAGCCGCCGCAAAGGGCTGTTACAGTATGCATGAAACGGGTTCTGTTTAGACGTGAAAAGGTCACTGAGCAGAAGATCTGCCGGGTTCAGGAAGACAAGGAGCTGACTCGTGCAGCGATCCATCTAAAAATTTGTACAGCCACACACCTGTATAGATCGTGCCGGAAGATCCCGAGCTCGCGCCGTGCCGGGAGTGGCCGCAACACGAACCAAGCACCGACGCTAGCATGCTCCGACGAGTCTTTCCGCGACTCCATCTCTTCAGAGTCAATACCCCCATACTACCCACCGCTACCAGACTCGGCACGCGCCCGCTTGCCCTCAAGACCGTGCCCCGCACCTCTCTCTCGCGCCACTACCGCATGTCTGCACCCCGTCTCACCTCCCCATCCCGGCCCAGCGAGAACACGTCCTCTTTGCCTCCCGATGCGACAGTCTCGCAGCGGCTCAAACACCTCGTGAAATCATATGGATGGTATGCGCTCGGGGTGTACCTCGTCTTCTCCGCGCTTGATTTCACCGTCGCCTTCGTGGGGATCAAGCTCCTCGGTGCTGAGCAGGTGTCGCAGGCTGCAGCATACGTAAAGCAACTCGTCTTTGGGTTCCTGCAGACCACGCCACCAGAACCAGGCAGGGATGAAATCGAGAGTCCTGCAGCGGGCAACGGCGGCCAGGAAGGACTATATGCCATGCTCGTTCTGGCGTACACGATCCACAAGACAGTGTTTCTGCCCGTGAGGGTTGGCCTCACGGCCGCTCTGACGCCTCGAATAGTAGGCTGGCTTCGCGTGAGAGGCTGGGCTGGCGGTGAGGGAGCAAAGCGAGCAGCGAGAGAAATGAACCAGAGGATACGAAATACAAGGGGCCAAGACTAGAATTGTTGTCTTGTGATAGAGACCTACATTACATTGCCGTCTATTCGAGTTCGAATTCCAGCTCAGTCGCCGAGAGTTTCTCCCGGGAGGGGCTGCCGCGCCCAAAAATGGTGGTAAACAACTTGTTCTGCTCAAGATGACAACGTGGGCTCAACCCATCCGACATCCATGGTTCAACCCACCAACCATGAAGCGCAGGCTCGACG
>JBBPKY010000124.1:33111-44625 GCA_038089495.1 Xerocomellus dryophilus
TTTTCTCCCGGGAGGGGCTGCCGCGCCCAAAAATGGTGGTAAACAACTTGTTCTGCTCAAGATGACAACGTGGGCTCAACCCATCCGACATCCATGGTTCAACCCACCAACCATGAAGCGCAGGCTCGACGACGACGACGCTTCCTCCTCTGACGTGTCGCCAGCGACGTTCTCAACCAGTCGTCGGAAGCGAGTCAGATACAACTCTCTCGAGCGTACACTAGCACACATGACACTCGGCAGTGCGCTCGCCACCACCTCCGAGGACGTGGATATGTGGCCAAAGATCTCGCCGTCACGTCCTCGCGAGCAGGAGACCCTTCACGTTCTTTTACCGAGCTCGGTCGAGGAACCCGATACACCTGCGTCCGAACCCGTTGACATGGAGGTGGAGCCTACCTGTAAGTCGTGCTGCTCTCTCATTGACTCGTATTTTTTCGACGGTCGTCTGAATGTGTAGTGACCGACACGTCTGCCACGTCAACGCCACCGCCGCACGGCGCCCATGACTGGGAAAGTATAGCATCGGGGCAGCTCGACATCAAGGAGGTGCAGATATCTTCTGCAGTGCTTGAATGCCTCAGAAGGCAAACCAAGCGTCCGCCTATACCTTTATCTTCGCAGCCCTCTCAAGCCCTCGTGCTGTATCGCGCGCCACGACCGCCCTCTCCAAAACCGTTGGAGCAAGCGTGTGATCACCAGGAAGAAAAGCCAGTGGTTCATGAGGATGATGTCATGGATGTTGAGTAGACTCATGTACGACAACAAAACCAAAATCGTCTAATCCAAAAAGGAGCAACTAATCTATCTATGACCATAAACGAGGGCAGTAGGAACGAGCACAAGCAGCTGGAACTCGATAGCTATATCCAATTGTGGAAAATGGGCCATTCGCACAAGGGTGTGTGGAGCGGGCGATGCGATCCATATTTAGTTGCCTGTCTGGGAACTATACGCCATCATTGGATTGTCAGCGCTGGACGGTCCCTGGGGTGTTTCCTCGCCCTGGTATAGACCGTCCGTGAAGTTCAAGTGAGAGTGGCGGAGTCGAGTATGGGCATGGGGGTGGGGGACGTGATGCATCTGCGCTTGTGAATAGGGGGGGCGTAAAGTGACGGAAGCATTTGCGGTGGCCTTTGCCGCATGTTGTGAGAGATGAGGACTTGATAAGACAGGGCTGGAGGACTGCGTGTTGGGCTGTACGGGAGGGGACTGCGCAGAGACGGGAGGGACGATGTGGGCGGAGGGGCTTGGGCGGCTATCGGGAAAAGAGGGGGCAAGGGGAGGGGATAACGCAGGAGGAGAGGGGTTGCTGTGGGAAATCGAGTTGTAGGAAGTGGCTGGTAAGCCAGTGTCCTGTGCGGGGAGGATGCGGTTCTGGGGGAGCTGAGGCTGGCGTGGCTCGTGAGGGATTTGAGCAAGGGGCTGATCTTGGGTGGGCTGAGGGTCTGGGGAGTCGACGAGAATGGCAGGGGTATGTTCCTCGGGGGTGGGCTGCTGAGCGAGTTTCTGGGCAGCGATTTCTTCGGCGGTGAGGAAGCGACCGCCTGGGCCACGGGGACGGCGCATCGCATGTTTGTGGCGAGATTCATGGAGATAAGGCTAGGAAGCGGGATGAGTGGGGGGAGGCAAGGGACGTTAGATGGGGAAAGAGACGGACTTTGCGCTGCCTGGAGAGGCGGTGGACTTCCTCGAGGCGGGCTCGGGCGACACGGCGCTTGAGGATGCGGAAGTACTGCTTTGCGTTTACGTAGAGGGGTTCTTCGTCCACGCCCGTGTCCGGGCCAATGACGGGCTCGCTGTCGTGGATGTGGTGGAAGATGTCTTGCGCGGGGGAGTTTCTGTGGGTGGTGTGGGAGGGGGAGGATGGGCCGGGGGAGGTGTTTTTGTAGATGTAGATGTCATTCTGGGGCTCTTGGAAGTGGAGATGATGATAAGCGGGGGAGAGCAGCGGATCGACAGGATCGCCCATTGATTGGCTGTTCACTCTCAAACCTCGGTACAAGAGCCACTCCCTCTTTCGCACCGTCACATTGTTCACACGCTCCCATGGCCTTCACCTGTCTCTCCTGCGCCATCGCCTTCCCGTCCCCCGCCGACCAGCGCGCACACTACCGCTCGGACCACCACAGGTACAACATCAAGCGCAGGGTCGCGGGCCTCCCCCCCGTCACCCCCGCCCTCTTCTCCCAGAAGCTCGCCGAACGCACACAGCAACACGTCCCCGCCAACCCCACAGCCCGGTGCGATCCGTGCGGGTACGTCTCTCTCCGCCGCCGCCTCCTCCCGTACCCACTCCCCGAAGAAAGACGTATGCCACAGACAACGCCTACCGATCCCACCTCAACTCCAAAAAGCACAGAGACAGCGTCAACGGCCCGTCTCGCCCGCCCCAGCCCGCCCCCGCGCCCGACGAGCCACAGCCCTCGTCCACCTCTTGTCTCTTCTGCGCCGCCGCATTCCCCTCCCTCCAGGACAATCTCTCCCACATGTCCTCCGCCCACTCCTTCTTCGTTCCCGATGCCGACTATCTCGTCGACACCACCGGCCTCATCAACTACCTCGCAGAAAAAATCGCAGTCGGCAACGTCTGCATATACTGCAATGGCAAAGGAAGGGAGCTCCACACCCTGCAAGCCGTTCGCAAACACATGATCGACAAGGGCCATTGCAAGATCGCTTACGATACCGAGATCGACAAACTCGAGATCTCGGATTATTACGATTTCACGCCATCCTATCCACCCGAGTCATCCGCCACACAGAACAACGATGATGTGTGGGAGGACGTCGACGAGGACGTGGACGTGGACGAAGAAGTTGATGGCGAGTCGGATCTTCCCGGCAGCCAACTCGCGTACGGTGACACCGAGTACGAGCTAGTACTTCCTTCCGGCGCTCGCATCGGCCACAGAAGCATGATGCGATACTACGCACAGTCGTTCCATGGCATACGCAGCCAGCCGGAAGATCCGAACAGTGGCGCCGCTCTCGTCCGACGTCTCCTGGCAGATAAGAATTCAGCACTCGTTCCCCGCAAGGGTGGCTTTGGCGCATTCGGCCAAGGCACCCAAGTCGTCAAAGCAAGGAACAAGGGGGAAGCTCGCGAGGCAGGTCGACACATAAGAGAGTTTAGAGACCAACGTCGCAGAGAGGACTTCAAAACAAAAGTCGCCTTTATTCACAACAGTCAAAAGCACTTCCGCGACCCCTTGTTGCAGGTTCGTTTTCAACATCTCATCTCGTTCCAATATTCACAAACACTTCAGTAATGTGGCAATGTACCCACAAACGAGATAGAGGATCCCATATGTCCAAGACTACTTTTACTTTCTATCGGTATCAATAATTAGAAAATGTGTCTTGTGAATATGGACAGACGTGTAGCGATATCGTAGAGAATGAACGACCCCAAGGTCGATCTTGTCGAATTAAGGGTATAAAAGTCGTGCAGCAAAACAACGATAACAAGATGGGGTCAAAGGGACGGAATTAATACAAATACGAAGCGGGCACAACACCCTCTCGTCCAGTCTGGGGGCTTCTTGCGTACCACCAACTAAGGAGGTCGTCAACATGCTTACTACTATCTCTTGAAAATCGCGACTTACGCATTATCTCTGTCATCAAGGACTTCGATTTCCATCCCGGCCGTTAGGGGGAGTTCGCCCTCGCCTATACCATCAAAGGAGTAGCGCGCATGAGCCGGTCGGCGACCTTCCTCTTCTGCAACCATGGTTCCGATAACTGCGTCGGACGGTGTGGCAGCCCGCAGGTAGTTGCTCGCGTCAGGTCCGAACGGATCTCCCTCTGGCTCCACACCACCCTCGCGCGCGGCTTCCTCCTTTTCGACACCAATGTGATTGAATGGACTCTGTGCACCCAAAATCGTACTTCTAGTGGCAGCGTTGATGTGTTCAAGCAACGACGATGGACGGTGTTGAATCGAGTCCTCGTCCTCTTCTTCATTTTCATACCGGGCGAGCTTGTCATCTCTTCTGGACAAAAGCGTCCACAGTATACCAACGAGAGCGAGGAGAAAGACAACACCCGCAGCGATGGCGATTGAAATAAGGATAACAATACCAGTCGCGAGGAAGGCTAATGGTCATGTCAGCGAATGCCACCCGAATGACACTCTGGAAAATGCTCACACTGTTGGCCGAAACTAAAGTTTGCAATCGAGTAGAAAAGAGAAGATACATATCCAAGCGTTCCCTCTGCTGACACGGATGCGAGATAGGGTATGAACGTCTGCCCATCGAACAACAACAGAGATGCTGAACCGAAGGATGAGTCAGACAGTGCCCCCGAGATCATCAGCATCCTGTCAGATTCAACGATGCTGTTGGAACTGTGCGTGTTCTGCAGAGGTACCATGAGCAACTGAGAAATGTTCGAATCGGGTGGGAAAGTCGAGCCTGATTCAAGAGTTAGCCTCATGAAAATCGATCTACTGCAAATTACGCACCAACGTCTGTCCAGGAAACACCATCCCAGAATATCATGAAGGACGATGAATCGTCACCCGTGCTAAGCAGCCAGTTCATCAATCACCAAGACTAAACAGAATATCCCACTTACCGTCCAGCGGCGAAAATACTCGACGAATTCCCGTTGTTGACCTCCACAGCGGTGACAGGACCAGGAATCATACTCGGATCACCTATGGCAGTCCAGCTACCGTTGGTGAAACTGTACTGTGCGACATTTGCAGAAGTTCCATCGGCCAACGTAATGGCACCTGCCGCTACGAGGAGCTCTTCGTTGCTCTGAAAACCTTGTTAACAAGTCCCCGACTAAGAAACAAAATGTACATACACCAGCGAACGAAATCGAAGAAATGTCACCCTGCAGACCAGAACCCAGTGGATTCCACTGGTTCAGGGTGGTATCGAAAAGGCAAATACCCTGGCACACGGCAGTGCCTGCTTGGGCAAACGAACCAGCGACAATAATTGTATTGGGCTTGTAGGATGTCGTGGTGATAGAGCGCACGATGACGGAGGAACCCGGATATGGTTGGATGGGTTGAGCAATTGTAGTCAGCCACTGTTGGCCAACAAGGTCGTAGATAGCAAATCCATTTGCGTCGGCGCCCGTCAGATTAAACTCTCCGCCAACGTACAGATGCGCTTCTGTATCCACGTAAAGAGCACGAACCACTCCGTATATCTGGTTGCCAGCGAGAGCAGTAACGGTGGAGGTCGCTGAGTCGTAAATAGCGACAGCTTGGGAACTCGTGGACGACGACGGAGAGAAGGTGAAGTTGCCTCCGATGATGGCGACCTCATGTGAAGAAGAACTATTGGACCAAAATACCCCAGCCAGGACAGCGGGAGCAGGAGTTGAAGGCAGTGGGGGTAATGTCGAGGAGGTCGTAGAGGCTTGTCTCCTGAACACCGCAGGGATCTTCATGTGGGAAAGCCAAGTAGCAGGACCTCGTCTGTGGTGGTTATACCGTTTTTGTGGGGCGGAAGTCAAAGTGGAGGTATTTGCGGAACTGCCAAGCTGAATTCCTAGAGGAGTGACGGTCGGATCGTCACTGCCACTGTTCGAGAGCATGACCATGCCCGTAGCGCCATATTCTGCCATGGTTTGAACATTTCCAGCAAGCAGCTGCGACACCTCTTCGCCGTTTGAGGATGTACCATTGCTGACCAAGGTAAAGTTCCCCTTGACGAAGCTACCGCTGTTCACCCATGATGAACTGGCGATATCCCACGTTGCAAAACCGCCTACACTGGAACTTGAACCAGCCGGTGTCATAGTCTCGGTGAAGTTCCCAGCGACTTGGATGCTAGTATCGGACAGAGCGATGCTTGCCACGACCCCATTTACGCCAGCTCCTAGCGCACTCCACGAGTTCGTCTCAACGTTGTACATGGCGAGCCCCATCAACTTTCCTTGAGCCGAAGGTGTTTGAGTGTCGGAAAAGGAGCCTCCGATATACAGCTCGTCGCCGTACAGAGCAAATGATGCGACTGCACCATTGAGGCCCCCATTGGAAAGTGAAATGAGACTCCCCTGTTTGTAGGCGACGATATTGGCAGCGCCACTAAGCGAGCCAGCGGTGAAAGTGAAGTTGCCACCCAGGAAGATAATCCCAGAAGGATGTTGCACAGTGGCTGAGACGTAAACGGAATTACTGGTCGCGGCACCCAAGGCATTGTAAATATCGACACCGATGATGTCGGAGGCAGTCTCGCTGGTGTTGGGTAGGACCCCAGTAGCATCGACGGTAGTTTGCGAGTTCAACGGCCACTCGAAGAATCCAAATCCGCGCTGAGTTCCAAGGCTGGTAGAGCCATTATCGCCAGACGAAGTTGAAGTCAGGTTGGCGGACGTCAAGACTAGCTCGACGTTTCCGGCAACAAGTTCGTATTCTCCATTTTCACCTTCTCCTGTCGGTTGAGCAGCCAGTGACATGGTGACGGTGGTCACAAAGGAAGAGGACGATGGGACAATTGGACCACTATAAACCGGCACTATGACGTCGGTTTGGACCTGTTGTGACACTGTGGACACAAACGGCTGCGATCCACCGCCAGGGAACACCGTTATTTGAACTGACGTCCGAAGGGCACAGTCCTGGAAGTTATCACAACCGGGAATAACCAGGTTCACCACGTATTGTCCAGATGCCGAAACGTAGGGCATCCAGGTAAAGGTGGGAGCTTGTGAGGCAGGTGTACCAACAGAGACTGTGGAAACAAGGACGGTCTGGAGAGTGGCAGGAATGTCGGTGTCCGCGTCCTTCGGCGACCAGGTTCCGGTCATCGTGACGTCGGACGGGTTAGGTGCAAAGCAGGACTGAGTATTCTGGCTGCTGATGGCCGAAGCGAATGCTCCAGAAGACAGAATTTGCAACATGTGCAGGCCAGGGGCAGTCCCTTGCCACTCTGAAAGAGTGATTTGCACACCGGTCAAGGAGACAGGAATTGTGAAAAGGAAGTCCTGGTACAGAATTGACGCGTCGCTTGACAACGGACAGCTGTTCGTGCACGTCATGTTCTGGCCCGTAGACGGATCCACATATGTAAGGCTTTGGACTGTGTTGTCAGGGATTGATGTGACGCTGAGAAAGTAACGTTAGAGAGCGGGAACATGAGGTTTGAGCGAAAGCAAAACTCAAGCTGTACCTAAAAGCCGTCGTACCGTAGCCACTCAGAAACGTGTTCCCAATTCGGACACCATACGCACTCATGGCCGCAAACGTGCGGATGGTGATGAGAGTTGCGCTTCCGGTTGCAGCGAGCCACGTATTTCCGGGTCCATCAGGACCTGCGGGACAAAGGATGACCTGGATGTCACTGAACTGCGGATCTGTAGAAGAGGGAGCCCCGACAACCTCTGCGCCCTGAAGGGATATCGGAACGAGCGACGACGAAAACGGTGATGCACCTGGAGAGTATGGGACGTTAGGGTTGTTATTGCTAGTCACTTCACCAGTAAATGACGTAGTAAATGAACCGGTGAAGAAAAGACTGGTGTCGGAGGCATTGGGAGTAATGGACATGACTTGGCCGTTGAGACCTCTGAACAGCGGTGCGGACCATGAATTTGACTTGGAATTCCAAACCGCAACAGAAAGGCCTGGTGACGAAAAATCACCGCCAACCCAAAGGTTGTCGTTGGGTGAATCGCAATATACTGCACTGATTGGACCATCTGGACCGCCGGAGCCGAGGGCGGAGAAGGCAGCTGAAGAAGGCGAATAGGAGACCACGTAGCTAGTGGAAGTATTGGCTATGGAAAGAAAGGAACCAGCAATATAATAGACATCGTTCAGAACACACGCCGAAGAGATTGAGCCACCAGAATTGGTATTAGCAATGGGGGTAAGGGCCCCCTGCGATGTGCGAGACAGCAGGGAAGACACCGAAGGGTCAAACGAGGTGGGGGTGGAGTTGTCGAAAAGGTTCAAGCCGGCAAAGGCGCCAGTGAGGCCAACTTGGCCCATGCGGTCAAAGTCGACGAGGGGGAGCGATGCGGCCGCGATACGCGCGAGGGAGGCAAGGAAGAGGGCCGGGGGCCATGCTTTGAGTGGCGGGAGCATGACGGGAGAAAAGGAAAGTCGGGATCAAGTGGAGGGTATAATAGCCCTGCCAGCCTTGTCCTGGTGAACTACAAGGAGGGGGAGCTGGACAGGAAGAGAGTAGTGTTTCGCGGGCGAGCATCAAACCAACTGGTCCACGTGAGACCGTCCCACGGACCTCGTGCATGGCGACCGTCGTCGGATTTCCAACAGACATGTACTCAATTGCAATCGCTGGTCTCTATTTCCGACAAATCATCTACATGCAGTCCTAATCCGTCCGCGCCGTGACACCACTCATATCTGGCACAGATCCGACAGCCTGCAGATGGGGGGAAGCCTGTTCCAGCGATCTGCAGCACCGAATGTTATACCGTTGAATCACAGACACGATAAATTTCTCACTGAGGATATCTGTATCGAATTATTCCGGGCCTCGTTGCCCTGCCTTGCACAGTCGCGTTGTCGGTGACCTGTTGTGATTGCAACAAGTGCTTCTCGTTCAATCGGGCCCAGGTGTCGGACGGTGTCGAGTAGTGGGCAATCCACCGTGTTAAATATGCGTCGTCCTCTCGCGGCGGGGCCCACTTGTAAAATGAAACGGCCAGAAGCGAGATCAACAGAGTATTCCGCCAAAACGGCGTGGTGAACCCAGCTACGAGCCTTCAGTCCCAGTTCCGACAAGAGAACAGACAGGCAAACCTTCCGGGCTGTAATTGGCACCATCCGGGTGTTCCTCGTGTGCGTGATTACCGCCAGATGCAAACCTGAGCTGGCTTGAAGCTGGCCCAGTATGGAGCTTTGGACGCAATATGACACCTGCCCTGGCGAGATGCATGGTCTTGAAGAAAGAAGTCGAAGGGCTCGTAACGCAACGCCGGTAACATTCCCACACCTCTTGATGTCACCTCCATTCAACTTGCCCTCGATTCCACAATGCCCACTTCACCGCGACGTTCCAAACGCCGTTTTTCGTCGACTTCCATTGGCACCACCACCTGGACCCCACAGGTCTCAATGGCCACTTCGGCTACGCGTAGTCACGAAGGGAAACTCTTGCAGGATCAACTTCTAACATACGCATCGCTTCCGCCCACACCCATCCGTCCTTCTCCCCCTGCCTGCTCGCCGCCGCCATCTGCGAGAGGCCCTCCTTTAGGCGCGCAATCACATCAACCATTGTTCTCGTTATGGGATTACCTTCGTGAGGAGCTACTAGCAACCGACTTTGATTCACACCAGGAGCTCAAATGGGAGCGGGTCAGCAACTTCTTGAGTATTCCCTTTGCGATGGAGAAAGTGAGTGGCCTATTCCGAGAGCGTGTATTTGGTCTCAGTAGAACGCTAGATCATGGGCTTTGGTTTCGTACTCTGCTTGGACTCTTTCCTCTACACATTCACAATCCAGCCTATCCGCTTCTTCATAGCAGCTTCACGTTCCGTATACAACCTCATCACTTGGTCCAAGTCGCACCTCCCTCCTTCCCAGAAGGCTGATATCCTACGCACCCTTTTAGTCATTGTCTCGTTCACTCTTCTCATTCCCCTCACGGACGCCAGCAAAATTTACCACTCTATTCGTGGCCAGGACACTATTAAGCTCTATGTAATATTCAATTCCCTCGAAGTGAGCACCGTCCATCTCTTTACCGTCCATTGCTTGACACGCATGGTATGTAGATCGCAGATAGGCTGTGTGCCTCGATCGGACAAGACATACTTGACTGCCTATTCTCGGGATCTACGTTGGAAGTGCTGTCACACAAAGCACCTTTCTCTTCCCACATGTTCCGTCCCTGGATCTTTTTCATTCTAGCGATTCTCTATGTTGGTGAGCTGATCGTGCGTCATTAACCACTATGCGATGATTCAATATCCCCGATAGCTACCCACACTCTGGTTATGCTCTATCAATTACTTTCTTTGAATGTTGCGGTCAACTCTTACGACCATGCCCTGCTCACTCTACTGGTTTCCAATCAATTTGTCGAAATCAAGGGTTGCGTATTCAAGAAGTTTGAAAAAGACAACCTCTTTCAGATTACTTGCGCAGATATCGTTGAGCGTTTTACGTTGTCTTTGATGCTTGTCGTTGTTGCGTTCCGCAACTTGATAGAGCTCAGTGGCTCTGAGTTCGACTTCACGGGCGGGTTTGTAATGCCGAAAAGCTTTGGATGGTTCAGAGGTAACAATGTTCTATGGACCATTTCATATGTGGGTGTTTGTTCCGCCATCAAGGAAGTATTGTATGTCTCACCTTATAACATCAGCCTGTCGTGACCGTGCTGGTGTCAGAAATGATGGTAGATTGGTTAAAGCATGCCTTCATTACAAAGTTCAATCATATTCGTCCGTCCGTCTACGAGCGGTATATTGATGTATTATGCCGTGACCTAGCAAGTGGAAGTGTTGTTGGGCGGCATGGTTCCCGCAAGGTTCGTGTCATTGACTATCGTCTCCAGTGATGTTGAAGACAAGCTATGAAGCATACATACGTCGATCAGTCACCTTTGGTTGCACGGCGCCTTGGTTTTGCTTCGATCCCGCTTGCTGTCTTGGCCATCCTCATTGGTCTCCAGTCCTTCAACTTAGTGTTCTCCTGTCACCTACGTGATCAATGGGATCTGCACCCATTGGCAAAATGGGTCGCAATGGGTGCGTTATTCTGGTTGTGGTGCGTCAATCTGTTTGTTGTTGGTATTATCCTCATACTGGATGTGTCAGCTTCTTGGCACTCAAGGTCCTTTTGGGCGTGAACTTGATTTCGTATGCTGGTAGCCGACGAACTGGTATGGAAGCTCGAGCAGTGGCTGATCGTGTTAATGATTTCGGTCGTGATCCCATTGGAGAAGGCATGGAAGAACGAGGATATAACAAGCAATTGCAGAAACTGGTTGATAACTGGCGGGATGATGCTGTGCGTGTTAGTGAAATGGGGGAGGGACAGGGAAACACCAAAGCTGAGACTGTGGAGAGCGGGAAAAAGCGTGTTCCATTGGAGGACCTTACCCGGTTTACCATGGTAAAGCGTATTTGGTGAAAACACTGATGTCATACAGATTATGATGAGTGTTTGTGCTTGAAAATGCTTTGCCCTGAGTATTACTGCACCATGATGAAATCATATGGTTTCTGTGTCTGCTCTTCAAGCCTGGACCATGTAGTGATGCTAGTCAATATTACCATTGCACAGTGCTGTCCAATTCAACCAACCATGCCATATGCATCATGCCATATCAATCAGGTCAGCCATAGCAATGGCTAGGCATCTGCATCCACAGAAAAGAAATGTGGCTGTAGCATGAGAAAAATTACTGTAGCACCCTAAAGCACTACAGTAGCTCTAATAGCACTTTGTTGGCTATACTGTATACTGTAGTTCTAGTTACCTTGCTGCCAAGCAAGGTCACATGTTTGGTCAGTTATTCTGCCAAATGTCAACATCAACAAATAGCCCCTGAATATCTGGTATTGCC
>JBBPKY010000125.1:0-44577 GCA_038089495.1 Xerocomellus dryophilus
GACTATGAACTGGATGTGAAGTCGTCGAATACTGAGGACATGAACACTCCAGAATACTTGGAAAGGGTGAAGAATATCGTGATGGAGAACTTGCGGAAGTTGAAGGGTCCCCCGAGCGTGCAGATGACAGGTGCGGAGAGAATTATCGTATGATATTCGCCTCTTAACCGATTCCCTTGTTAGACATTCCAAAGACACCTACGGATGACGTGATGGACGATATGAATCAAGACGAAGACCTCATACCACCCGACAGTCGAAGGCACCGGCGCTTACTCGATTCGCGAGTTCAAGCGGACGGCGAACTCTCTGATTCCGATGACGAAGGAGAAGGTGGTAGAAGGGATTACGCAAACCACAAAGATCGAGGACGCGAGAGCAGAAGTCGCTCGAGCGAGACCGAAAGCGGAGAAATGAGGAGATTCGGAATAGGTGGTGGCATTCTCGGCGCTGGTGCTGCCAGCTCGACCCACGGTGCTGGACCGAGTGGCCACACCACTCTGATTTCACAAACACTCAAAACACCACTCGCTATGGATACTGACGAACCCCCATCGGCGACTGACAGTGGAGTGGCGGCAGTGGACTCTGGCACCAGTAATGGCAACGGAAACTTGGAGATATCAAAAGACGACATGGCAGTGGATGAGAATTCCAATGAGGATGACTAGCTGGGACGCGACTGATTCGGTATTACGGTTTGTCCTGGTATAGCATTCGGTAGCGAGTAAACATGTGTCATCAGAGTCTTAATTGAAGACCAAGTCAACTGACTCCAGAGATATGCAGGCAGGAATGGCATCCTCCGCGTCAACGTCCTCGGCATTGACTCCCGAAGATGAGAAGCGCTTCGAACTCAATCGGCTGAGAGGTGTGCATGAACCGGTCTATGAAGTTTCATCCCCTGATCATCATGACTAGCCAAAAGCAGACAAAGGCGTCAGGATGAAGAGGCCGCTTCATCCTCGTCAGTCCCGAACGCAAACCAGAAGCGACCTCTTGAAGTGACTTCCGCAGCCTCAGCTTCGCGTGCTTCCAAGCCGCTCAAACGCGATGCGCGTCTCGGGTCCTACTTTGAGTATGATCTATCCAAGATGGTCAACTCTAAAGGGGGCTTCCTGGTAGAGGATGGCAAGGAGGCTGACGAAGATCTTCGCGCCAAAGAACGTGAAAGAGAGAGACAGCGGGCAATGCAGAGCGCTGAACCCCGTGAGTTTACTTATCGTCGTTGATAGATACTTCCTCGACCGTTTACAGCAATGTATCTCGACCAATCACTCAATCCGAAATGCAAGGAATGTAACACGATTGACATTGATAATACGTTCAAGAAAATATTTGGCTGTCTGGTTTGCAATAAATGTAAAGACCAGTACCCAGAGAAGTATAGTCTCCTGACAAAAACGGAGTGCAAAGAGGTATGTCTCTCATCACCCTCAGTGCTGGCATGATCACACATGCCTCATGTAGGACTACCTTCTGACTGACGGTGAGTGGATATGTCTGCAAGGGATCACAGTGTGCTTAGGTCTTCTAGCTGAGTTACGGGATCGCGAGCTCCTTCCGCACATTCTGAAGGCGAATCCTCATAAATCCACATTCGCAAACATGATGCTCTTCTTACGGTGTCAAGTTGAAGACTTTGCGTGGAAAAAATGGGGCTCGCCAGAAGCATTGGACGCCGAATGGGAACGTCGAACGGAGGAGAAGAAAAAGCAAAAGAACAAGAAATTTGAGGAGGGACTCAAAGAGTTACGGAAGAGGACTCGGGAAGGAGTATGGCAGCGGAGGAAGGATCAGGAGCACAAACACGCGTTTGGACTTGTAGAAACGACTGACGACGGGCATGGACAGCAAATCTGTCATGAATGTGGATTTACGATAGAAGTAGAGCTGATATGAATAGGACTGGGTTCCTCCGCTGACATGTGTTTGCTAGACCATCATTCCTCCGGTGATCATTTGTGGACACGACATAAAAAGGTGCACGCCGCTGAGCCCGCCGTCCGCTCACCCCTTTAGCATGGAAACAGGTAACCAAGCCGAGAACTCCAAGATTTCGACCTCACTAGAAGTCGAGCAAATTGACGTGAACCTCTTCCGTTCCGTGAATTTATTTGTGCCGGTCCGAGCGCGCGGTGTGTTCGGTGGACAGGTGATCTCCCAAGCCATCGTTTCTGCCACGAATTGTGTCGATCCTGCCTTTGGTCTCCACGTGAGCAACCTCGCTGAGTTTTCCCCCTTCTAAGTTGGAGAGCTCATTGCCAGCAGTCGTTTCATGTGAGAAGTGCTGTCGTCTCGACCGAGTCAAATGTTTATACAGAACAAGTGCTACTTCCTGCTCAGCGCATCCCCTGCTGTTCCTATCATATATTTCGTGGAACGCTTGCGCGATGGTCGCTCGTACAGTACCCGCAGCGTGAAAGCAGTCCAAAACGGCAAAATCATTTTTCAGCTGCTGTGTTCATTCCATATTCCTGAGCCATGGCAGCCATCACACCAGTGGCAGGTAGTACCGGTCGGAGTCCCAAGCCTCGAGGATTGTGAGCTGGAGGAAGACTTGTTCCGGCGTCGTGCGGCTCAAGACGACCTTGACCGGAAGGTGAAGGAGATCTATCTGACTTATGCAGCGGTATGCTTCTCACCCATTGTATGCTTTGCGTGTGACCTGAAGCTCTGCAGGAGCGTGCCAATGGTCCCATTGCTGTTAGAAGAGCCGCTCATACGATCACCGATGAACGCGGGGTGTTGACGTCCATGTTCTGGATGCAAGCAAGGACTGGCAAAACGGATGCTTACGAGGCGCCGTACCAGAAAGTAGGAGCATTCCGACTTCGTCAGAGCTCTCGTTTGACGGAGGATTCGCAGTGCATTTTGGCGTACTTGTCAGACCTTAATTTGTATGGGTTCCAGGAACGTCACATGTGGCAGAGTTAATTTTGGTGTAGCATCACGATCGCGGCGGACACACTCAAACTCAAGAGGTATTCGAAAGGACCGAATGCCCTTGCGATGAGTGTGAGTCTATTTCGACCGGACGAGCTTCGAACCTGATGTTGTCGAATTTAGTCCACGCTGGATCACTCGATCTGGTACTACGAGTAAGCTGCACGATTCATTATGTGTAGTGGTTTGGTGAACGCCTCTTTCGTAGTGACGGCTTTCGTTGCGAGGACGGTTTGCTCTATGTGGTCAGCCATGTGATGTACCGTTCACCCGGTTCGCGCTGACGAAAGGCGATAGGTGGAATGTCCCCGCGCGGGGGATGGACGCGGGGTCGTGCACGGAAGGGTAAGCGTTGGTTTCAGGGTCTGGGATGTACTGAAACAAGTTTGTAGTTGTATAGTCGTTCAAGAACGCTCGTCGCTATCACCTGCCAGGAGGGGGTAGTGCGTGCCAATAGGCGAGGACCAGACGTGGCGAAGCTGTGATCAATTAGATAGATCTGTATTAGAAGCTTGGGTATGGAAGCAGAAGCAGAACAAAGGCGACAATAGCCTGTTATTGTGTACGAAAAAGGCAAGTTGGGCGTGGCCCCTTGTCTTTTGTTCTTGCTTGGCGACGCCTCCATGCGGGCCTGTATAAAACGCTACCCGTCCTCCTCCTGTCCCCCATCAGGATTTTGACAATCCCGTCCACCCTGCAGCCAGGTTTGTCTCGTTCTCTCGCCTTGTTTTGAGTCGCTGACCCATATTGCCTTATTCTATCTAGTCTGTAGCCCGCCCACCGCCTCACTTTCGTCACCCAGTCCGATTCATAATCCCTCTTCTTAACGTCTTCACGTATCCTTTAGCGTGCTTCTCTCCCGCACTCACTTCATCGCTGCGCGATCCAACTCCTTCGCATTCTGCTCTTCTCTCCACTGCTGCTCCCCGCAAGTACTACTATGGTGTCCCCTGTCTCCAGCCTCTCCGTCACCCTTACCCACGCCATTGCCTTCTTGACTGGTCCCCTCATCCCCTCTTACCCTGCTGTCACCGTCATCAAGCTTCAACTCATCCTCGAGGCTAACCTGACCGCCCTTTTTGCCTCCACCTGGGTACCCGAGGAACCGCTCCGTGGCTCTGGCCGCCGCTGTCTCACCCTCTCACCAACCTGCCTTCCCCCTCGCGCCATCCATTCTGCTTGCCTCGCAGCTGGTGTCCAGTGGTTCGACTGGATCACCGCTCTTGGCAGTTGTGAATTCGACTTTTTCGTCGATCCTGGTTGCATATCCGTTCGTTTCGGCAATGGTTCAAAGCTTGTGACCATCTGGTCTGAGGAGCTAGAAGCTGCTTCCCCTATCCTCCCTCCCAACGTCAAGTCTCAATCAAAGACCATTGCTCAACAACTTCTCGAGAGCGAGAGCGCAGACGACGATGAAATATTCGCAATGATTGCCGACGAGGTCAGCGCACCCACTTGGGCGACGCCGGTCATCGATCACTTCCCGCCCCCCGTTCGCTCCGAATCTCCACTCTCGGCCGTCTCCTCGGATTCCCGTTCTAGCTCTCGCTCTTCCAACTCGAGTTCTTGCTTTTCATATGCCTCCACTGCCCGCACAGACTCTTGCCCGTCCGTGTCTCACCAGACATCATCTACCAACAAGATTTCTCGGCGCGAGAAGGCGAGGCAAGCACGGGTTTTTGTCGACACCTCCAAAACCGAAGTCACTCCTTATGATGGTGGGAAGACCACGGTCTTGACCGGCGGTGTCATGCTTGGCGCTGCTCCCTCAAAGGCAAAATCCGCAGTCATGTCCTGGCGTCGGGCCTAAGGCACCCATTTGGTACATATTCACACTCTTTTGACCCTCACGATCGTACGCTGTTCATTCATGCACCCTCGGTGATGATTCACGCACCACGGACATTTATCATATCTTAGCATCCTCATTTTAACATTATATCATAGCATTCACTATCACGTTTTCAATCGCTTGCAGGTCTTTATCGTGTGTAGCTTTTTCCCACTTTCGTTGCTTTCTTGTCACGTTGGTCGATAGCACGCTGTATTTGTTGTAATGAACACCCAATCGCCCACCACGCTGCATGCAGTGAGAATTCGAGCTTGTGCTCGCCATGTTAACGCCGAGCTTAGGCCCGCTATATTCTGAGTGACCATAAATGTAAGACTAGGCCCGCCACTAGTATGTAGATATCATATGGTAGAGATCTGCTCGTCCAATCTCCGACTCTGTCATTCTAATACTAGATCTTTGTCACCAACCCTCACAGGAAGCAAAGCGCACCCACCTCATGCCCCCACCGCTCTCTCGTCGAGCACTGGCTCACTCCCTGAACTTTGCCCACCGACGATTGCTCGCAACCGTTGCGTTTGATCCAGCAGGTGTTGCAACTGTCCGTCATGACTGGTCTCGCCAAGAAATCCAGAAGATATACCATGGTCCTTTGCTAGATCTCGTCTTCCGAGCAGCTACGATACACCGCCAATACCACCACCCAGGCAAGATTCAGCTCTGCACCCTGATGAATATCAAAAGTTCGATGAGTCCGCTTTATCTCCCCGACCATCCATTCTAAACAGTGTTGTATAGCTGGAGGGTGCTCCGAGGATTGTAAGCGATAACCTAGTCTTCGATCGTATTCCCGCACGAAATGACCTACAGGTTCCTACTGCTCCCAATCATCGCGATACTCCACGCCTACCAAGGCTTCGAAGTTGCTCGACATTGAGCCCGTCCTAGAAGCTGCACGGAAAGCCAAAGAGAATGGCAGTACCAGATTCTGCATGGGTGCTGCGTGGAGAGACCTTGCCGGTAGAAAACGGGGATTCGAGAAAATCCTGAAAATGGTCCGGGAAGTTCGCGGAATGGGGATGGAGGTCTGCACCACGCTCGGCATGCTATCCCCAGAGCAGGCCAAACAACTCAAGGAAGCGTGCGTCTCCGACCATTCTTGTACCAATGTTTTGTTAACGACCTGTGTAGAGGACTCACCGCATACAATCACAACCTTGACACTTCTCGCGAATTTTATCCCAAGGTGTGGCCCTTTCTGATGTTCAATGCGACGGAACGTAACACTTGACTTAGGTCATCACTACGCGATCGTACGACGAACGGCTAGATACTATTGATGCTGTGCGCGAAGCTGGTATTAGTGTTTGCTCTGGTGGTATTTTGGGCCTCGGGGAGTCTGATCAGGACCGAGTCGGGCTTATTTATGAAATTTCAAAGTGAGGGTCCACGTTGCGGTGAATGGCATACAACTTGCTGATAGACATCCAAGTATGCCCGAACATCCAGAGTCCTTCCCAGTGAATGCCCTGGTCCCCATCCCAGGAACTCCGTTGGAAGATAATGAGGTAAGTGCAGTATCGAGGATTCTGGCTACTGTTAACTTGATCACATCAGCCGGTCCCATACCATTCCCTAGTCCGGACGATAGCCACTGCACGTATCGTTCTTCCAGGAACTATAATCAGACTCGCTGCAGGGAGAAACACTCTCAACGAGTCGGAGCAAGCCATGTGCTTCATGGCTGGCGCCAACGCTGTCTTTACTGGAGAGAAGATGTTGACAACACCTTGTGAGTTCTTCTCTCTTGCGTTATGAGGGCTTAATTGAATTTGAATGGTTTAGGCTCACCTTGGGATGAGGTATTGTACCTTCGCTTTAACTATACACATCCTCACATATCTCGGTATATCTAGGACAAGGCTATGATGAGCCGCTGGGGTCTTGAAGGTATGGGGAGCTTCGAGCATGCAAGGGTCGCACAAAAGGAGGCACCATTTGGGTCAAAAGAATCAAAACAACCTTTAAAAATGTTGGTTAGAAGGGCAACGGAATGAATGGTAGAATACCTAGAATAAACTGATGGTCAGGAGAATACCATAAGCGGTTTCGTGTACATGATCCGGCCCTTGCCGGTGTCGCGTCCTCACTCAAATTCAGTCGAAGATCATCCATAGTCCAGCGGACAACGCAAGATGCAGAAACCAATGCAAGAAGACGCGAAGTAAGTCCCGAACCGTCCTTCAGATGGACCGCTTATGCTTGTCACCACAGCCCATTCGTCCTGAACGACCATAACGCGTGGTATTATCCCTCACAAGGATTCGACCCCGAGACAGAATCCCTGAACATCAGTGTCTCAGGTGGAAACTGGGGGAAAAAGACAATGAAAGGTTGTAGATGGGTCCGAAGAGGAAAGATAGCAGCCTGGGGACCCAATATGGATGAGTGGGAGGTGAAGCATTCCCTTTCGTTCTTGGAGTCTCTGACGTTGTATACAGGCCGAAGATCGAGCGCGACAACGCATGCGAAACCTATTACCCATCGAACGACGCTCTCCTTCACCACCAATTCTGCCACACCTACGTTCACCATCACCTCCCCTCGTTGCCCCGTACCCACCACCAGTGACGCAGCATTACAGTTTCACCTCCTTCGTGATGGATAATTCCGTGACACATTCTTTCCGTTCAGACCTACTTGATGAGCTCGAGCATGCGACCAACAGTCTCATCGAGGGTGAAGCCATCATGAAACAGGCACTTGGGAGGTTGTGGCAAGTCATCAACGAAGATGCGGGCAAAAGGCACCGGACGGAGGAGGTGATACCGAAACGGGAGGAAGCTGATGGCAATGTCGGGGAAGACGACCTGGATGCCGGACTTATTCGTTCTCCGGAAGTTGTTCCCAATGCTCATAAGCTTTTCCTGTCGTACGCACACGATGGGCCCCCAGTTCTCGATCCTTCCCATTTTGCCTCTCCTCAGATGCAGCAAGATACTCTGGAGAAATCACTGGCAACGCTACGGGAGCTCCAGGACGATGACCGTGAGTACGTCGAAAGGCTAGAGGAGATACGAGAGGGGTTGGGAGATGTTCGCTTCCAGCGTAACATGGTCTGGGAGATGATACGAGAAAAGGCCATAAAAGAGATGCAAGATGCCGCTTTTAACGCAGCGTTGGATTGAATTAACTATCTGGTTGGCAATCATGTAAATCGGGTGCTACTAGTACGCTGTATCGGTAGAGTTGGAACATCTTGACAAGTCGACTGACGTGACGTACCGGGGAGTGAAGTACGCGTGCGTGCGTACATAGCAGGTTAATTCGCCGCCCTTTCCAGCTGAGCGCAGAGATGCATCACTATAATTATCATCATGATATGTGCACAGGAGATAATCAACTGCGGCAGACGGACTTGCAAGAAAGACAGAGTGGACGATTGTGGTGGCCTCTCGTTGTCAGTGGGAACGGTGGACTCGTAACCGTTTGCTGCATTAGCATACCTGCTTCGGGAATCAAGTCTATAGGAGGATTGTTCCTGTTTTCGTAACCAGAGTTGTTGGGCCAAACTCGCTTGGCGACAGGGCTTGTCAACGGACAAGAAAGATGGGAACGGATCACATACCAAATTTCTGCGATCAAGTCGTCGACCGCGTACCATACTTGGGGACCGTCCCTCGCCACCAAACCAGTTGGTCGGCGGGTGCAGGGGCCCCTAAAAGGCGATGCTTGCTCACCCAATATGGTACTGCCAGTGAGAGTTGTCCTGACCGTTCCCGGCCACGCCCTCAAAGACGAAGTAAGGGGACGTCGTACCAGAACGGGGACTCTCCGGGAGGTCACTCGACTGAGATAAGGAACACTGCGTGAGATGGTGCACACCTCAGATACGTACCAGTGTGTACAAAGAAGCCTGAGGGAGGTGCAGGCTTTGGGAGCATCGGGGCCCGGGTGCTCGTGAGGGATGGACTCACTTGAAGGCTTTGATAACGTGCACGGAACTGTATTGGCCTGCTCGCGATAGGCTGTAAAGTTGTCGTCCCTCCACAGGATCTCCGGTCGCGCGTTCGAGGCCCTGGCATAATGGCAGACTGCAGAACATCCCCAGCGACGAGCTCTGCCAGAAGCAACAGATCCCAGTCACTCTCCGTCACCCCGTCACTCCGTATGTCCTTCCAACCCGCTTTCAACCAATTCCAACTCGAGCTCGACGATCACAACGACAGGCGGGAACGTCTCATAAAGGTAAATACGCATGACGGACCATACACCAAGATCACCGCGTTATCCGTTGCTCAAGCTTCGCGCTCATAGGCGAGTCGTGATGCAACCAACCTCTCGAAAAAGGTCATCTTCCTCATGCACCGTATCATGAACGAGGACGTGCATGATGACCCAGCACATTCAAAGCACGCGTACGAACGTGCCATTGAGAAGCTCCGCGAGGTCCGCGACATATATGCCGCTATCAAGCCGGAAATACAGGGCGATTCCTTTTGGCGCCATCACCATTCCGTCTCCCCTGGTCTACAAGAGTAGATACCCCGTCAGCATGCTATCTTACCCCTCGAATGATGTCCTTCGTTCAGATACATCGAGGCGTTGAGCTTCGCTCATTATCTCGGCCATGGGTCCTTGGTCACCTTTAGCCAAGTACAGGCCGCCTTGTCGGACGACCATGGGGTCCCTGTGCGTGGACGTTGCCCGTTCGATTCGTGTATCCATTTTCACCTGTACGCTCTCACTTCAGTACTTCCCACTGCCCATGGAAGACTATTTACTTGGCCTATCCGATCTCACCGGAGAGCTCATGAGATTTGCCATCTCTGGTTTTTCCCGCAAGGGGGGGCGTACTCGAGCTATACAAGTGTGCAACTTTGTGAGAGATTGCAAGTCCGGCATGTGCTTCCTCTCCAGCACTTACTGCCTTGGACTCACCAGTCACATCAAGACTTTGACAGATTCACACCCTTCGTCAAGGGGCTTCGTAAGAAGCAGGTCGTCACTAACCAGTCACTAGAGAAAATTGAAAACGGTATTTGGCCACATTCATTTTCTCTCTGGGGTCACATTGAAACTGTTGTGCAGCTGTATACGCGATTGTGGTCCGAACTTCTGAATATGATCTGCCACCGGAATTACTTGATGATATCATCATCCAGTCAATGGCCAACTATGCGTGCAAGGAGAAGCGGAGCAATCGAGATATTGGTAGTGATGATGAGCACGAATACGATTATTGAAGGCATTGGATTGCTTATGTCTTGTACATTTTGTCAAAGGAAAGCGCATGCCGAAGAATTATCCGTCCATATGTCTGAGAGAATTACTTAATGTCTAGAGCGAGTTCCTCGTCGCCGCGCTACACGCGGGGCCCACTCGTCATCGTACATGCGCTCGTCAGCTAACAACGGAGGTATATATGGATAGTCTTCAACCTCATAGTAGCGTTGTGGACGCCATGGTAGGCGGGCAGATTTCAATTTTTCCTTTGCTAGTCTGGCATCAGTCTGTTTTTTCCAGGACCTGGAAACGTTGAGCACAACCCAGTTAAATGGAGTGATAAATGAGCACAGACTCAAGTCGTTTGCTCCATTCAATGGTTCTATACCCTTTCTCTTGCCACTCTGGGCGTCCACTTCTCGCTAGCGCTTGAAGGTGTTGCCGCACAAAATTGTCGACGGCAAAGTTCGGAAGTAGAGGCTTTCGGACGCATAAACTCGACCGACATAGGGCGCAAGTGGGTTCATATTTCTGAAGAAGAGTCGTTATGAAAGCCGTTGAGTCAAGGATGCTATACATACGTTCTGTGCCAACCACCCATAGCCGCACTCGCCGCAACAAGTATGTCCGCACGGATTTGCTACTTGTGCACCAACGCTAAAGTGTCCAGAGGTAAGTTCGCCGATCACGCAGCCGGATCCCGGAGGTGTTCAACCTACAGCAAATCACAACAGCTTTTCGGAAATCTCAGGAATGAAATAGAGAATCGCAGGCGAAAGACGTACATGGGGCAAGTGAGCTCGGTGTCGTATCCCGACAAGATAGCGCGTACATCTATGTCTTCTTGTGGCTCAGCTTTCCTCTTACCTTTCCTCGTAGAGGATAGTTCTGTGGATTGCATAGAATCCTCGTGAACCCGACTTAGGCTATTTGTGCCCTCTATCCCAAATGAGTGAGTACCGTGGAAATGGCAGCACCATCTACACGAAGCTCCGCAAGACGTGCTTCGCAATGATGGAACAAACATACCACCTGGGGGAGAGTCGAAAGCTGTTTTCAACCAGTTACCTAAATTCAGCCACTCGTTAATGAGATCCAACGATAACGCACTTTTAGCATCCGTTGGGTGACCACCTTTGCATATTGATAAGCTTTTGAATGCCAGTGGTTCTGAATCTTCGGGGACCCTTACCTTGTGGCATTTCGCTGAGTGCGCGAGCCTCCAGCGCATCTACAGCGGCAAGGAAAGTGGAATCCATGTCCTCAGTGCTACTTGACTGGGTAGATGGTACCGGACTCGCCGCGGTGGATGGAACGATGCTTTGGGCGGCAGCCGAAGGAATGGTAACTTCAGGAGTGTATATGCTAATGGTCGGTGCTTGGAGTCCGGGAATATTATCAAAGTCAAGACCATCAAAATCGTTTGGGAAATCATCTTCATCTCCGAGTTCTGCCATCGCTGTGGGCGTTTATGGGCGAGCGGAAGCTATGAAACAAGAGATTTGGGTCGTCTTAAGTTCTTACTCTTCCCGATGTTCCGCGTTCGCGCGTGATTGGATCATGTGATCCTGTCACCTGACACATTGCTGAGCGGTACAAAGTCGAGTCTGACGTTGAGCTTGTACTCATTGAATCAGCTCAATAGCAGTCAAAAATACGGATTTCGTTCTCTAGTTGCCTTAGGTTCGTAGACGGAGGAACAGCCATCGTAACTCTGTTAAATTTTCAAGCCCACGGGTATATTTAGTTCGATCACAGTGCACATTGGCAGAGGGTCATATTTACTCCTCATACAGGCGAGACGATGAAGACTCACAGCTCTCCGCGGATCATACGCATAGGCTCAGTGGTACGCGTATATAAACCCCTCCCTTGGCTGTGATTGTGATTGGACTGCCAAGTACTTATCCCTTTTATCCCTTTCTTCAGTCAATAGAATGGTCCTCCGATTCAACGGGTGCCGGATCCGATTGTCGGCGCCGTTGTATGTCCGTGCCTTATTTTCTTCCCGTGTCAGTTGTGACGTGAACTACTAGCATATATGTATCCATATCTTTATGGACGACGAATCAGATAACTCGTAAATTCCGCTCATTCTCCTCGCGGTGTCTTGACTACCGGGACCAGTCAGGACCACCTAATTATCTGATAGCGAATATCCCATGAGGGAATCCAAGAAAAGGGCATTTATAAAGCACACTGCCTTGTCGCTTGGCTGGTTCGTCTTCTCACATAGAAGGGGATAAGCAGGGCCCAGATGAGCATGAAGAATTTGGAGCTTGATGATCCTGGCTAAAAGTCTAAATATAAAGTGCGAACTAACAGCGATTCTGGTACCACGTCAGTACTGCCCTTTCCTTTGGGAGGGTCGATTCTACGAGAGAAGAGCGGGAATTGGCAAGATGTGTACGTGAAAAATGTAGTTGTCATCCTCCGCGCGGTTTCGGTGTTTCGCTGGGGGGTGACCCTGCTTCTGGGTACGTTCTCGGGCATCGTCGGCGAGGGCGAAAATTTGAGCTGAGTATCATTAAAACTGGATGCAGGTACAGCGGCTTGTATGCGTATGGTTATGCAGTGTATATAGAAGTACAGAAGGGAACACGTGCTAATAAATGAGAGCGACCGGGAATACTGGCCAGACATTACACTGACACTCCAATTGCGGAAGAGGAGAAACGTGATTGCGACACGTCTGAAGCATTTTGGGAATCCTCTGGGGCAGAGTCTCTGCCTGCCCCCGAAGAAAGAAGCGAGCCGATGGCCATGGACGCTCTGGATCTTGGTGAATACTCTTCAGAATCGCTGCGTGACGAGTAAGGACTCGGCGGCAGATCGCGTGATGGTGGATGTGAAGAACGTGCGTCGTAATGTGAAGACGGTGCAGGGGAGCGAGAGTAACGTTGACGTTTACGGGGAGGTTGTTGATGGGGTGGCTCCCTCGGGGAAGGTGCAGACTTGCGAGCGGAGTCATGTGCGTTATACAACTCGGCCGTATGTCGTTTGTCTTTTGGACTGTTGATGTGAGGTGATGATAGGGGATAAAGCTGAAGAGGCGTGGCAGGGGGGATCTTGGCATCGGTAGTGTACAGGTCCAGCAGTGTCCTATGCAGTGAAGCTATGGCAGCCATGCGCTGTCCACATATGAGCACGGGGTAAACCACAGGGGAGGGATCCAACCTGGTCCTCTGCGCTCTTGGCATTTAGCATGGCGATGAGCATATCACGGTCGCCGTCGCCTTTGGACCTGTATGCGCCAAGGATCTCTCTGAGGCTTGGGGGAGGCGGCTGCAAGGGAAAATGAGGGACAATAGAAGACGAGGAGAGGAATATTGACCTGTTCGATGACATGCCAGGTGGACATGACGAGCCTCCTGTGGTCGAGGGACGGATGGGGGGGGAGGTGGGAGTGCTCTGTGGGGGGGTAAGAGGTATTCATTCTGTCTTGGAGGCGATGGATGATGCATGCGCAGAGTTTTTGTAGGAAAGCCAAGTCCAACGTTCTATCTTTGAGTAGCCCAAGGGCAGTATATTTAGAATGCCAAGCCAAGGTGAGGCTGAATACCCGAAAAGTCGTTCAGTTCCATATTTTCGATTCTTATTACCTCTCCACAACAGCACGAGCGGGCCCCTTTGTCGTCGAACGAGCCTCCACGACTCCTGGACCGCTGGGGACGCGCCCGGGTTGGGCTGGAGGAAGAGGGCAGTATCTGGCAGTATTTGTTCCCCTGGGAGCTAACCTACTTGGTGCCTGTTACACTGCGGTCTTGGCAGGAAAACGCTATTTATAACCGGTCCTTAGGCTGTGTCGACTTAACACCCACGGCGTTTGTGGCCAATCAAAATTCCTAAAATATCCCCACTTATACCATGCCATATTTGGCATCCGTAGTATCAGCATGTCGTCCCCTGTTGCGGGGCTGCCCCCACTCCACCATGCACGCCACACCCGCTAGAAAATTACACCCTCCGCTCTTGAGGTATTCCTGGTGGCAACGCTCCATCAACCCAGCATTATTCTACTTCACAAACCACCACGAGGCAAACGTCCTCCTCGCCCGCCTGCCGCATGGCCCCATTGGCTTCGATCTCGAATGGCGCCCGAATTTCCGCAAGGGCCAACCAGAGAACCGCGTCGCCCTCGTGCAGCTCGCAACAGCAGACACCGTCATACTTCTTCATATCCATTTCATGACACGTACTTGCATCCATGATTCATGTCGCGCTATGCTTGTCACTGACACCCCCCCAGAATTTCCTAGCCAACTGGCAGTGTTGCTCAACTCGCCGTCCTGGATCAAGGCAGGCGTCAGCATTCGATGTACGTAGTCAGCTGTCAGACCCGCAAACCGTGGCTTCAAATTTCACCAGATGATTGCGAAAAATTATACCGCGACTATGGTGTATCCGTTCGCAATTGTGTCGAACTCTCCCTTCTCGCACGCACGGTCGACAATGCTCGATGGAAGGGAAAGTATACCAATCCACTTGGCTTGGCTCGATTAGTCGAGACTTACGAGCAGGCCACTTTGATGAAAGGGAAAATACAGCGTAGCAACTGGGAACAGTATCTGACTCAACTTCAACAAGAATGTAAGTTTCGCAATTCACTGGTGTTCAACTCCATGCGTGGCTCGCATCACCATCCTGATCACTGTTTCAAGACGCAGCAAATGACGCACACGCCGGATATGTTATCTATTCTCGCCTCCTCAGCATAGCACGGATGATGGATCCCGTTCCACTACCCACCTACTACTCCTTCAGCCTCATCGGTGGCACTCTGCGTGATAGCTCAGGGCTGTTACCTTGGCAGGCACACAACCCATATTATGATCCAGGACCACCGCCGCCTCCAAAGCCCAAGAAACTTGACAAAGATAGCCAAGAACGCCCAGAGTTAGGCCCTGTCGTCGCAAGCGAGCAGTGCCATGGCGCTTGAGTCCCCTGCCATATCCTTCCTACCGTGCTCCACCATTGGGATCACATATGATACCATAACACGGAAAGCCGGGGTAGGTCGCAGAGTACCAGCGTCATCTGGCACTATACGTGCGATCTGGACGGACGTGGTGTTGCGCCGGTTGACACTAGTGGATTTTTGTCGCGATGGAGCGTTTGATAGCAGTGCCGAAGTCCTGTCCTGTACACACAGAATGTCCTAATTCACCTTTGACTAATCTAAATTGATAAAGCTGTGACATGCTCAGCAAGCTGGCGGCAGAGCCTTCTTTGTCCAAGATATCCTCGCTCGCCTTACACCGAAACATAATCACTGATCATCATGTCTACATGTCGTTCATATACACCGCCGGAGGACCCTAGCAAGCACCATCATTTGTCCAATCACCCGCGGAACCTAAAACATAGAGCCAAAGTTCAATCAGAATTTGTAGTAAAAGGTCTCATAGATTGTAATTGCATACCTCCCGGGGCATTGTTCTCCGTCCACCAGTTCGCGGTCCAAAGATACCCACTGCACAGAGTTGGTCACGGACAGAGAGGCATTAGTTGATGTCACTGACCTGTAAGTCACCTCATCACCAGCAGTGTATACAACACCTGACTGCCAAGATGCTACCCCGCTGCAGGACCCTGTAGCGGTCGTTGTTGTCGGAGAGGCGGCACCGCTCGTCGTGGTTGTCGACGCTGGCTGCATCGACGATCCCGCACAAGCACTTACTGCAATCCTGTTATGTGAGCGAATTCAAGGCAAGCGATGGATAGGCGTACTCGCGCTCCATCCGCTCGAGCTAATGCTGGGTACGGCATTGGTCCAGTAAGCTGCCTGCGTCCTTTCTTAGTGGACGGTCTCTTCACGAGGGTTCAGATTGCATACCTCCCAGATATAATCTCCGTATGACACCGTTTCGCCAGCAGTGTATGCTTGTCCCGAAACATATGCAGCGGCTGAACAAGCCGGGTAGGTGAACCCAGTGGAACCTGTAGCACTCAAAGCTTGCTTGATTGCGAGGTCGTATCTATTGTTGGCTATACCCAAAATTAACCTGCGAAACAGCAAGCTTATCTCTCAGACATACCATACGCCTGGGAAGCGTCCCATAGCATGACACCACCGAATGAGGGGAAACTGTTCCTCATTTGAACAGCAATGTTGCTGAGATTCCCGATGGGGATATAACCCGACCCGGCAGCCGTACTTGAAGCAGGAGCGCCGATGTAGATTTTCACCTGGTGAATATTCTTGTCAACAAACGTCGATCCGAGAGTTGAGATTCGATAGCATGCTCACATTTGCGTTTGGGCTAGTCTGCCGCGCCCACATGTCCCTTGTGGGAGGTTACCCTGCAAACTAAATCTTCATGATGAGCGCTCACCAGACACCAAAGTCCCAGTCCTTGCTGAGAGATCAGTGGGCAAGACAAGTGACGCCAAGAACGAACTCACCGATACGATGTTATAGTTTTGCAGGCCACATGCATTATTATCTAGCAGGGATTAGGTCCAGACCCCTGAGGAATAGATTCTGCTTACAGAACTGGACGTAAATCGCATCAAATCCAACTTGATCGATCACGCTGCCGAGATTTGCATCCGGGAACGGGCACTGCGGTGCACCTTGAAAATGTCAGAGACAAGTGTACTCTCAACTAGCGAGATGCCGATACCTGTGATGTAGTACCTGAACAATATATTATCCACTACTCACGGACCGAAATCCAAGTGAACTCACGGTTTGCCGGCTCCCGATGCTAGAGAGCGGATTTCGGTGACGAAGGCCGCGTACCCTGTAGAGCCACCCCCTTCGATATCAAGGTCGACACTGACCCGTCGTTTGAGTGACCAGGCGCTCACTGCGCTGATCAACTTACCCATCCAGCACTGCGCTCCCAAAGGGTCGCGTGGTGCTACTGCCACCCAAAAACAGATTCCAAACTACGAGGGGGTGCCCTCAGCCAGGACTAGATAAGGGTGTAGAAATACCCACTAGTTTGTGCAAAGGTCTGTGCCTCGGCATCACTGGTGAAGCCGACGCCACCGCCCGCACCTCCCAGAGAAATGGTTACGATCTTGCCTTGAGATTGACAATATTCGATGTCTGCAGCCAAAGCAGAACAGTCGGCAAGATCGGTCCCTGGAAAAGTGGCATTATCCGTGGGGTTGCATGTCTGGTTAAACAGTCAATAGAGCTACGGGAAGGAGAATGTGTTGCATACATTCGCAAGATTCAACACTGGCATTCCGCCGGTGCCAAAGAACGTGTACACGAAGGCAACAGGGAGGGCATCTATGGCATCGTCCTTTGGTGCATAGAATGAGCTCTTCCGCACAATCCTCGCGAAGACAACATACCTGGCAATAAAATGATATCGGTTGTTGGTAGTAAGCAGTATTACTGCTAGTTGCACCATAGGAGTTCTGACCCCAGTATCTACGCTGAAATGTCAGGGAATGGTGAATGGGGGTGAAAGTTCATCTCACACTGCAACCTGGATAAAGCGTCGATAAAAGCTATGGAAGTGGATCACCAAAGCGGACATACATTGTCATAATAAGAGTTGTCGTATGCAAGGACATTGCCCAGGTATAAGCATACGGACACAAAGACCATGAAAGTGGGGACTAATGTCATGATGTCGAACCGTGAAGAGAGGGTCTTCCTCCAACTCAGTCATGACCGTCCAGCTCTTATACCTCCTCGGAGTCGGAGGAACGATAGGTTTACCCTGGCAATCAACATCCACCATGTGAGCATGTTCACGGCTGCATAGCACAGGGCACTATATCGGGTGGCACCATCACCGAAGATTTCTAGTAGCCCGACTGACTGGAAGGCGCATTTCTTTGTTCGCTGGCATGACTATAGCAGGACAAGAACAACAGAGTTCAAAGACTCACGCGCTGTAGCCCATACGAAGGCTCACGAGGACATGTGCACATGGCATCCACCTGACAACAGAGAAAGGTTGAGAGCTTACATCTTTGGTTGGTGAGGCTCAAGTGTTTGATCGTGCCACGGCCGCTCCTACGAGCATGAGGTCGATCCGAAAAACGCGTCACGTGAAGGAACTATATCGCCATCAGTACTTCGGCTGGCACTCCATCAAGCATTGAGCTGTGATCGCACTTATCAGGCCAGATCCCAGAAAGAAGCATTACTGGACATCCCGCATGTTAGTAAAGAAATATCTATATAGGAGGAGTAGTACAGCGATCGATGGCCAGAGATAAGAAGGGAGTGGCATGGATTAGGCTGATGATGCTCCCGAGTCTTCGCTCTCGCCATCTGCAGAGGTAGCAGAGGCCGCATTGCGCACAGGTTCTACCACGGGATCAATACGGCGCGGCGCTGAAAAGACTGAAAGTTTACCAAAGTATAGGTGTGCTTGCGCTTCGCGAGCTGTCAAGCGTTCTTGGTGATCGTAGCGAAGCAATTTATCAAGGAAGTCGATTGCCTCGTTGGAAAAATACCGCTGGTTTTCCGACGTAACGAATCTCGACCACGGCTTCCGGGGATACCTGAGTGATGCGATTGGTAGTTGTTCGAGGAAGACGGACGATATCCTACCTGCCCAAAAGTTCGTCGTACTGCGGATCGAGCCGAATGTTATACTTGTCAATGTAAGCATACAGTTCATCAGTACCGAGAACCTTTGCGATCTTGACCAGCTGGTCGTAGTTATCGTGTCCGTGGAAAAAAGGTTCTTTCCTAAATATCTACATGGGAGTGATAGGGAAACACATATAATCGACGAAAGGACATTCTCACCATGGAGGCAAACATACATCCAAAGCTCCACATGTCAAGGCTGTAATCGTACTCCTGGAAATCCACCAAGAGCTCGGGACCTTTGAAGTAGCGCGACGCCACACGAACATTGTATTCGACCTTTGGATGGTAGAACTCGGCCAAACCCCAATCAATGAGTCTTAGCTATGATGATCGTGTTTGAACTAGCAGATATGATACGGTAGACTCGACAAATACCTTATGTCGGTCATGGTCGATCATAACGTTATGGGGCTTTACATCTCGATGCATGATTCCCCGCGAATGGCAGAAATCGAGTGCCTAGGGAACCAACTTGTTAACAATAGAGATCAAGAGATCAAGAAAACAAGAAAACCTTGAGAAGCTCGAACATGTAGAATCGGACATCGAAGTCGGTGAATCGTGGATATAGCACCTTGAAGTCGACGTTGTCGACGTACTCGGTTACTAGGCTTGGAATTTTGGAGGCGGGGTCTCGGACGACATCCAAGAGTGCTACGATGTTCGGACCACCGGCAAGGTTCTGCAAGATCTTGATTTCGCGCTTTATTTTCTTCTTTTTCACCGGTTTGAGGACTTTTATGATGCATTTTTCGTCGTGTATGACATTAACTCCCTCAAAGACCTGAGAGGCAAAAATGATAAGATCTGCTGGCGATCACATACAGGGACGTACCTCTGAATATTTGCCCCGCCCGACTTTGCGTACTATCTCGTAGTGATCCTGCGAACCCCATTGAACCTGCAGGTTGTCTGTTGGGTTGCGTTAGCGGAGCGAGACTAGGGGAAGGAGACGAGGGCTGGACCATATTCATGCCATGCAGGACCAAACTGTGCGTTGACATCCCGATAGACGCGTGCGACAGACTTTGTGGGGGGCCGTACCATGGAAAGAAGTGACGGATAGAGACGCTGCCAGCCCAGTGACTTGGCCTTGCGCTGCTGAATTGGCTGGATGCAACGTGCCACTGTCTACCGAGACAATTTACCCACGCCGACTCAAAGTTAGCTTTCGACCAATGTCTTGTCGAAAGCCTTCGCACTGGCCACCGTCCGTCCAGTTTATTACCTCTCCTCGGTACGACGACTCCGTGCCCGCATCCACGCGGACCTTGCTCACTAACGGCACCTCTCTGCCACCGCCTCTCACCGTCAATCCCCTCGTTCGCATCAAATTCGTAACCGACCCAGGCCATCCCGCATGCGGACAATACGGCCTCTTCGCACACAAGAAGATCCCGCTGAGATCACACATTATCGACTACATCGGTGAAGTGCACTGCCAAGAAAGACGCGACTCGGACTATGACCTCTCGCTATACCGTTCGCAGGACGGAGTTAGTGTTGGGATCGACGCCCGTGACATGGGCAACGAGTCCAGGTTCATCAACGACTACCGAGGGATCCAGGACAGGCCGAATGCCGAGTTTGTGGAGCACCGGACTGCGTGGGGAGAGCTGCGGATGAGCATCTGGAGCAGGGGGGAGGCGATCAAGAAAGGGGACGAGATCCTGGTGTCGTACGGCAAATCGTGGTGGCGAAGCAGGACTACCCTGAGTGAGCCGACGTAAACGAGAGTGCAGTCGGCGGAGTGGCAGTGCTCAGCTTAGTCAGACACCAAATACATGCACACAATTGATGTGCCCGTCCAGCTGGCCGCGACCGCATCGACAACTTGGCTCCAGATGATCCCTCGCTTCCCTTCTCAGAGCATTTCATCATTCATTTCTCCCTACGCCTGTGCCAGACAGCAAATAAAGCGATCCCTTTCATCCTACCGTATAGGATCTCCGCATGCCCAAACGTTAATTCCACGCAGCCAACACGGACAGAGGCCTAAGCCCAGAGCCAAGGTTCCATTTGAATTGCCCGCCTCGTTCGTTAGCGTGACTCCCTTTCTTTGCAGCGCGTGTTTCACTCTTCTGCCGCACTTTCAGCGCGAGTCAAAAATCCCTACGAGGTTTTAGGTGTTGGCAAAGATGCATCGGCTGCTGAGATCAAAAAAACCTATTTTGCTGTACGCGCTCGTCTTCTTATTGTCGCCGCAACCACTTACACAAGTCTGGAGGTAGCTTGCGCGAAAGTACCACCCCGATACGAACCCCGACAAAGATGCGCAAGCAAAGTTTGTCGAAATACAGGAGGCTTATGACGTATGTTCCCCGTTCTCAGATTTCACCACACATTTCACTCGCCCTAGATTTTGAAAGATGAGAAAAAGCGTGTTGCTTATGACCAGTATGGGCCAGCTTCTCAACAGCCGGGCTTCGATCCCAACGCATTTACTCACAATCCATTCGGAGACGCTACTGGTGGTTTTGCCGGCTTCCGCGACTTTGGTGCAGCTTTTGGTGGCGCACAAGGCGACTTGTTCTCCCAGCTCTTCGGTGGTCCCTTTGGTGGGCGTGCTCGTTCTGCTGGTTTCACTCAGAGCTCCCGAGGTGCCGATATCGAGGCTCGTGTCAACGTCACTTTTATGGATGCTTGCAAGGGCACCGTCCGTACTGTGAACACCAATCCGGTCTCGACCTGTTCGACGTGTAGCGGTACTGGCCTCAAGCGGGGTGCTAAGCGTGCAACATGTAATTCTTGCCATGGTACCGGCACGCGGACATTCGTTATAGACAGTGGATTTCAGATGGCAAGCACCTGCGGAACATGTTTGGGAACAGGTTCCACTATTCCTCGCGGTAATCAGTGTGACCACTGTGACGGCCAGGGGCACGTCAGAAGCAAGAAAACGGTCAACGTCGATATCCCACCGGGTAAGCAATTGAGAATTCCTTACTTGTGCGCACCTGGATGCTGATTCGACGCAGGCGTCGAGGATGGCATGACGATCCGTGTGCCGGGAGCCGGAGATGCCCCATTAACAGGCAAAGGAAGTCACGGAGACCTCTTGGTCCGTGTTGGGGTGGCCCCCTCGAAGATCTTTCGAAGACAGGGGGCGAATCTTCATCACGAGGCACGGCTACCTCTGCACATCGCACTTCTGGGCGGCCGTGTGCGGGTCCCGACACTAGATGGTCATGTCGATGTACGTGTGCCAAGCGGAACGCAACATGGTGAAGAGATGGTTCTCAGAAGTCATGGCGTTCCGTCAGTCTTTGGTGCAGACAAAGGGGATTTGTTTGTCTCCTTTGCCGTCCAGCTTCCGAGGTGAGGTGTTTGCATTTACTCATAAAGGTGTATACGAAGATACGCCACCAGGTCTTTGACAGCGCGGCAACGTGAGATCCTACAACAATACGCTGACGACGTCGAGGGTCGCAGCACGACATCGCGGAATACTGCAGCACACGACAAGAGTGATGTGGGATCAGCGGCCCCGGGTTCCAAAAATGTAGAGGATGGAGGCGCAGACAACGGTAGGGGTTATTTTACTTATCCAGCCGCATCCCCCGAGGATGGCTGGCTGTCTCGTGCGTGGAAAAGAATACGAGGGCTTACTGGGCTTTGATTTATCCATGGGCTTGACATTGCGACACTGGTTCTACCACTGCATGATCGCTTCTCAATTGAATACCATAGAGGAACAGGGAAGCGGAGAAACGGCAAGCAGGGACGGTGCGTCGGAGAGCGCGGAGCGAGGGACTCGGAAGAGGGCTACGGTTTGAATAGAGGGTCATAGAAGCATATCACCGCATATTTAGATTTGTCTCAACATCGTGAAAGTCGCATGGAGATGGCATTAATCACAAAAGGAAACGAGTCGATTTGGCCGTGGACTTGGTCCGCCGCGGTCCATCCTTTGACTACAGTAGTACTTCGCGTTTCCCTCCTTCCACCGACCCGCCCATTTCTCAAAACTCAAACATTTCAACCTAGCGCGGCGATCTCGCATCCTGATCTTCTCCATCACCCTCCCAGGTACAGATCCTGCTCTCACGCACCTGATCTCTGCCGCCCTCTTTCCTAGGATTTACTCTTTACTTGTCATTTCAGGCGCGTGCTTTCGCAACGGCAGCCCAAAGAAGCCATTGTGCTTCTTTGTGCGTCGCGTTACAGCACATGACAACGGCCTTACAGTATGTTTCGTTTAATCTT
The DNA here is from genome assembly GCA_038089495.1 of Xerocomellus dryophilus. Classification (NCBI taxonomy): domain Eukaryota; kingdom Fungi; phylum Basidiomycota; class Agaricomycetes; order Boletales; family Boletaceae; genus Xerocomellus; species Xerocomellus dryophilus. The sequence continues at coordinate 22,743 of JBBPKY010000125.1, forward strand.
TCGCTAAGTTGCCTTGCAGTCCTTGTCAGTCCATCCCGATGGGTCAGGCGGAAAAACACCTCTCGTCGTCCGCAGATGGAAGCCACCCTCGTATCGTTCGTATAAATGGGACGCCAGGATGATTTCCTATTCAATCTGAACTGCACCCCCTGACAATCCTCACTCATGTCCTCCCTAGTCTCGCTTCCTTCAAAGCTATGGCCATTTCCATCGTCCCCTTCGTCCAGTGCTCCATGCACCGAGGGATCTATAAGCACGGCGCGCACCGTCGACTCCGACTCCCTCGTATCCCACTATGACGTGCCAAACCTCTCAACGTCGCGTTTGTTCTTCGTGCACATAGGGTAACCCGCTTACTGCTCACTCGCCCCGATCGTACTCAATACAGCTGCAGAGCTGCAATGTCGCTGTTCCTCGCCACTACAGATTCCGTATGTACCATGCTCTGATTTCGTGATCCTCCCTTTACATCCACGCAGACCATCGTCTCCACGAGTTTGCCCACGATCGCAAGTGACCTTTCGGCATCTCAAAGCCAATATACCTGGGTTGGAGTCGCGTACATGCTCACCCAGACCGCATGTCAGCCACTATATGGAAAGGTATCTGATCTTGTTGGACGGAAGGTCTGAATTTCTCTCCCAAGTCGCACAAGACACTCTAACAGTCTCTCAGAATGTCCTGTACACAAGCATGGTGATTTTTGCGCTTGGTTCGTTACTCTGTGGTGCAGCCAAGGTAGTCCAAATGACTGCTTCATAGCATCTCTTCCCTAATCGGATTACCTCAAGTCCATTATGGGACTCATATTAGCTCGGGCCTTGGCCGGTGTCGGGGGTGGAGGGATAGTCAGTTCAGTGTGGGTCATCACTTCCGAAATAGTGGAGCCAAAAAATAGGGCCAAGTGGTCCCAGGCGCTCAGCATTACATGGAGTTGTTCTGCTGTCGCAGGACCATTACTGGGCGGATTGTTCAGCTGTAAGTCAGTTATCATACTTCCGAGCACGTGCCGACACGCATGTCGGTTAGCTGGTTCGTCCGCGTCAAGCACGATCAGTTGGAGATGGGCCTGTAAGTTGCAAACAACTATATTAGATCGCCACTCACGCCGTTTTCCCTCAAGTTTACATGAATCTCCCTGTTTGCACGCTTGCGTTCATTCTTCTGATACTATCCCTTCGAGACGTCACTATTGGTCGAGCGAAAGGTGCCTCATGGCAAATATTTGCTCAAAAATTCGATTTCCTTGGCTTGTACGTTTATGATATTCTTCATTTCCACGAGCTTACGGCAGATTTGCAGACTGCTCTTTATGGTTGGTACAGGACTGTTAATTGTCGGTTTTAGCTTTGCCACGAGCAACGGTTGTAAGGCGAGATTGTGACCTCATGCAATTCCAGAGTTTTATTAAATTTACAGGGACTTCCCCCTCCACTCTTACGCTTATCGTGATCGGACCTCTAATCCTGATCTTCGGCGGTTTTTATGAGGTGCATACGAGTCGTGACGCCTTATTCCCACCTGTAGCTTTTCGAAGTCTCTCCGTCGGTACGGGAACTTCTGATCGGTGACATTCATGAACTCATCGACCCACAGTCTGCGTCCTCGTTATCACATTCTTCCATAACCTGGTATTTAACGCTGGGACTTTCTATCTCGCGTTATATTTCCAGGTGCGCTTACTCATTGTGTCAAGCAGACAAAGCCTTACTTTTATTTCCCATCAGGCAGTAAATGGCTCGACCCCTCTGGAAGCTGGTATTCAGATGTTGCCGTATTCCCTCGGATCCTCATTGGCTTCCATGCCGGTTGCATGGTTGATTGGATATTGGCAGAAAAGGACGGGCGATACGGCTGGTCAAAAGTGGGTGATAACGACTGGGCTTCTTATCGCAACAGTAGGATTTGGTAAGCCGAAGCCGAGTTGAAATATTGTCTTGAGCCCTCTCTCATATCCGCTTCAGGGCTTCTCGTGTTGCTTAACGAGCGCTCTCTGCGCCTTTCGCAGTTAACATTTCCGTTGATAGCTGGTATAGGCATTGGAATGTTGTTCCACGCTCCATACCAGGTATTTGCAAAAGCGCTAGGACCCTCTGATCTGGCAACAGGAACCAGTGCTTTTTTCTTGGTGAGATTCACTGGTGCAACGATCGGATTGGTAAGGTTTACAGCACACTATTTTCCGTTATAATTCACGTTTTGGGTCAAGGCTGTCGCTGGTTTGGTGTTCGATGGGGTACTGTCACGTTACTTGCCATCGGACTACCAAATTCAAGGATCATCTTCATCAATTAACTGGACATCGTTGAGTTTAATTGAGCCCCTGTCCCTGAAATGGGGGGTTCTAAGTGCTGTCTCAAAGGCTATCCAGGTATGTTGTCTGTGCTTCACCAACCAATCATGTACATCATGTCCATTAGACAATCTGGATCGTATGCACACCACCTCTGTGTGTGGCTATGTTGGTGAGTATAGCGATCAAGAAGTTCTATTGGGTACTGATTGTGAATTGACTGCAAAGGTTTCGTTCTTCGTAAAACAGTTCCCAGTTGAGGGAAAGGACGACAATATTCGGGAAGAGAAAGAGGATACGGATGTCTCCTCCGATTCAACAGATCTCGCGACACAAGCATAGAATAAATAGATTGCATGTTTGTAGCATCTAACATTATTGTACATGGAACTAGAAGTAGGCAAGACATTACTATGGATGTATGGTTTTGTATAGTATTACTGACGGTCGGTGTTAGCATGGTTTCCATTCGATGGTCGTACCTCTCGAACGATCGGACGATCGGAGTCAATAACAGTAGAGCTATCGGACGTCGGATCTCGTCTATCTAGAATGCTCACGGTAGAACGTCCACCTCGTGTTTGGAATCACACGATTCCCGTGTGTAATTCCGCGGCCAACTGGTAGACTAATCAACCACGCGATAGCCGTCAAGCTTTCTGGGGGCTTCCACAGAATCGATGACCATCTAGGCAGAGTCACTTACGTATGTGCACAGTGCACTCACTGTATGGCCAAATACCTATGGCTACGGAATGACGGAATGCCTACTAATACCCATCTGGTAGGACGGACCGCCTCCCGAAGGTGACCCAGAGTTGCTGGAAGTCTGTCTGTCGATTGAATATAGGGAAAAGCTTAGTACAAGAACCCATAGTGCGTTCAAGCACTTGTGTAGAGTCATGACATGGATGACGAACGCTCGCTATCCGAAGAATGGAAACGTGTGGTGACCTCAGGTATTGAATTGACGCCATTGGTTGGTAGTTCCGCGGAACACTGGGAATGGTAAGCACACAGGACAAACCGGGGTTGAGGCACCGCAACATGCAGCATGTCGAAAGTGCGTAAGCAGGACACTCCGGAAGGCGGCCTAGTACCCTATTCCAAGAGCCAACGTAAAGTGGTGACACTGCGGACGACACCCTTCAGCAAGGCAAACTTTGTCTGGAACAAAGTTAAGTGAGTATTTCATTATCACAGGATGAAGTCGCTGGAGAAGGAAAAGCTCATAGTTCCTTCTGGATCAAGAAACTGACGGCACAGAACACCAGCTCGCGATTGGTAATAGCCAGACTATAAATCATTGGGAATGAGTTCATATGTGAGGATGGGGGCACTGTCTTCGCCGACCGATCGAGAAAATGCATCGAGATTTGCACTTGAGTCCCCGGATCGTCACTAGCCTTCAAGATCGAGGGAGTGCATCTGGTCGCGCGACCGCGGCATGTATGCAAGGTTTGCGGTGCCGATCTGCGGAAATTCATGTTCATTCCAAGTCGCAATGACACATGCGATCCAGGCAAGTTAAGCTTCTTGCCTGGCCACCGCGGACTTGGACGTAAGTCTGTGGTCTTTATGGGGACCTGAAGGTGCTTGTGTGTGTCACGATCATATCTATAGCTATTGGACGCCGAAGCGAGTCAATGGGTGAACAAATACACACTTCAAGCTGGTCATATTGCCAATCGGAAGCGACCAGGATTGGCAGGATTGACAGGGCTCAATGGCGTGTTGGCGGCGTGTCAGATGTGATTGTTGATTGTATCTTCCGGTACAGTCATCATTGACCCTTACTACTACTACTGGCACCTACTCACTTTTCGGCACTCCTCTAAATACACAACAATCTCACCATTTTATTATACACATCCTAGTTCTCGTATACCTACATCTGACTTGAACAAAGAAAAATAATGCGGTAGTTATTTGTTGGCCTTTGTCACGCTGACTGTCACTCGCCGAGCGTATGCCGAAGCGGAGTTTCAAATCTGATCACTGTGCTGGTCGACGTGTCAACACAGTCGCGCGTCGTACTACGTAGGGTGCGGTCGTTGGCGATGGCGGGCCGTCGAGAAGAACGAGCTTCTACCAAGGATCTGGAATATGAGACCCGGATTCGGAGCTTGTTGTCAAGGACCTCACTAAGGGGATTTGCAAGACATCAAAGCGGCTGCGAAGGCTCACCAGGTGAGCGAGTCACCCAAGATTTTGGGCGACACAATGTTGCATCACAGGTTTCCCGCCAGACGCCCAGTGACGGTGTAAAAGGTATACACAGGGCCTACCATCAAGCCTACGAGGACTCGCAGTTTCGGTCCAAGAGAATGTCGTAGACGAATGGCTCGCCTAGAATTCGTGCATGGCTGCCTTCTTGCATCCTCGTGATTTACGCGCCCGTGTGTTCGAGATTACTGGAAAGCTCCCGGGAAAGAACTGGCGTCGGAAATACGTCAAACGGCACGACAAAACCCCGAAAGCACCGGGGCCGCGCCATCCTGTCCTAACTCAGAATTTCAATCGAACAAACGTCGTTACGTCGATGGTTACTTTCGACTTGGAGCGCATATCGAGAGAAAACGCATTGTCGCAGTGTTGCCAGTTCCCCCGAGTCATCAATTGAGCCATCAACGCCGGCGCCGCTACAGTCTTCCGCCTCAACCAATGATGCAGTTGTTCCAAATCTATTGGCAACACTTTCGATTCCCTTCGTCGTCGAGCGGTCGTATGTCTCATACTCACATTCCTTACACGTTACGCATGTCCCATAATACTCCCTCGTTGCCTCACTTGCCATACCACACCTACTCACACGTTAATTACCATGGAGATAAATCTTACACGTCGGGGCAAATGGCCTTTAATTAGATACGTACAATACATCATGCATACCACTTGTCGCTCTCGTACTAGCAGCGCAAGCAACTTGTGTTATGACCCGAGGACGGAGTTTGAATTTGCTGTGACAATTTGTGACCGCGGTTCGGGCCTTTTAGGCATGTATACTTGATTTGTCATCCAGCCTCACTAACTCTTACATTGTACCGCTAATGCAACGCAACGCAACACCACGTTCCCGACATTCTATGGGCCTGAAATTTTTGATAGGAGACACGTATTCATGTATTCAAATGTCGGACAAAGGATCAATCGTAGTTTATAAGATATTGCACTTGTAACTCCATAAAGCCCCCAAAAAAGATCGGAGGTATTGCCATCAGGCCCCCAGATCTGAGAGATCGTGCGTATGAATCGAAGAATTGGACCTGGAGGCTATGGGCTATTCCATGAGGGCTGTCCTTTCCGAGTATCAAAGGGAAAAATTTACTGGATGAGGCTGTGGAGTAAGTCTTGACACGCCTGAGAAAATTTGCATTGCATGTGCAACAGGGGTTCAACACCGGTACCTCTGAGTCTCTACGTTCTTGAAACGCAAATAAAAATCTGGAAAAATGCCTGGTAGTCTCAATGCATGAACTCGAGCCGAGAGGTGTAACTGTCTGCTGAAGTGTCAGAGCTTAGAAAGCAAATACCGAGTTTGGGCCATCTTTCACTTTCGCAGTCAGCGGCACTGATCAATGCATGGGCTCCGCATGGAATCACGTATGCTGGTCGTGTGCTTGTCGTGTGCTACCTCTCTCTCCTCATTCTCGTACCACCGCTATCATGGATCGCGCTTCTATCTTTGCAGATCCCTTGCCCGCATCAATTTGCTGTGATTCTAAGGCGCAACAGACAAGAGCCTCTGTATTTTATAACATCAATCATGAGGAGTCTAGGAATTTAGGTAGCACGCCTTCGGATCCGAGCAATCCAATATTCAAGGTAGAGGTTGTCAATGGATTGCGCAACGTGAATGTTAACCTGGACGCAAGGTGAGTCTTTCATCTTTTGACGCCCGTATCTGCTCCAAGGTCTCGTTTCATTTCGCGACGGTCTGGCGTCCTGCAACATTGCTCATATTATCATTACCTTCGTAGGTCCTACAGATCATCGTCGTTTGCCGCACAATTTGTCTTGCTAGTGGTCGCGCTTCGTGTCCCCGCTTGGAGTACCGCTCAGCACGTAGACCCTACCCAACTTTCGTTTCGCAAGGCGTCTGGATCGCTGACAAATATTGTTTATTTTGTCTCTTACCCACCCTCACCATCTATTCCTACGATTTTATTGCGTGTCTACGGTCCCTCGTCAGGTTCGCTGATTTCACGACCTCGCGAGCTGCGTACTCTCCACATACTCTCCTCGCGTTATCACATTGGACCACGTATCTATGGCACATTCTCTAATGGTCGTATCGAGGAGTATTTCGACTCTGTTACACTGGCGCCCTCTGATCTTCGAGACGAGATGATTAGTCGTTGGATTGGTGCCAGGATGGCAGAACTTCATTCAGTGGAGATTACCGCAGTCGAGGGACCACTGGCAGTCAGGAGTCTAGAAGGCAAGAGTTGGGAGATAGGGGTCAAGAAGAACGTCAAAACGTGGCTTCCGTTAGCTCGCGAAGTGCTTGTTCATCCAAGCGTGGATGAGAGTGATCTCACTATTCTCAACCTTGACGCCTTCAGTGAGGGCTGGGTGCGCTATCTGCGCTGGTTGTCTCAGGTAGAAAAGGTAGAAGGTGCTAGCCGGCGTGTCTTTGCTCACAACGACACTCAATATGGTAACCTTCTGAGACTCACCGGAAAGGTGGCGGATGGCGTGCCGGAGCATCGCCAAGTAAGTGTTTGTTCCACGACACCTACCAGTTGTTTGACCCCTCATTTCTAGCTTGTCGTTGTCGACTTTGAGTACGCTTCGCCCAATCCCCTTGCCTCTGACATCGCCAACCATTTTCACGAGTGGACTGCCGATTATCACTCCTCCACACCTCATTTACTTGATTTTTCACGTTATCCAACAGCCCAGCAACGGCGTAATTTTTATCAAGGCTATCTCTCGCATGCTCACAAGTTGCTGGAGACGTCCGTGACTGAAGGTGCTGGCGAAGCGCGCTTAGCGAAGTTGGAGCGGCAAGTTAGCCTCTGGAGCCCTGCGTCGCACGGAATGTGGGCAATCTGGGGCATTGTTCAGGCGAAGGATGACGTGGAGGGGGGTCGTGCGGGGACTGAAGCAGAATTTGATTACTTAGGATATGCAAAGTGTCGCATGGTGAGGTTCTTTCATGAAATTGCGGCACTTGGTGTGTAGGCAAACATTGTGTTTATACATGTCCAGTCTGATACTATTTTTTTTTCTTTCTAATGACCGACTCAGCAACGAGAGAGATAACTTCAATTGGAGTGAAAGCAGGCAACGACGCAATGCATGAACGGTCATAGAGAACGTGAATATCATAACAGGTGTAGGCCAAGAAGTGTCATGAGATGAACGTATCAAGAGTTGAAATGGGAAGTCATGGCCGACAATCAGGGAGAAGATCAGTAGGCCAGTGTATAAGGAGTGATTTGCAAGGGTGTAAAGGGAGAAGAGTGAAAGAAGAGTGTCCGACCTTCGATTCGAGCGCGCACTGACTGTTCGTAGCACATTTCCGAGAAATTACATCCAACCTTCCGTGAATCGCCCACTTCCAACGGTCAGCTCAGAGGTCGACCAAGGGGCATCCCCGTTCGTCTCCGAGGAGTGGGGGTATGTAGGTGCGCCAGTCAAGTTGCTGCTACGAGTAATGTTACCCCAATTGCCAGCACTCCCTGAACGGACGTGGCTGCTACGTGGCATTGCAGTATTGGCGGACGCGCGTTCATTCACCATCTGAAACGATGACGTTTGATTCGGGGCTGACGGTGTTGAAGGAGAGGCAAAATCGAGGTCGACATCAGTTCCATTAAAGGAATGACGAGCACTAGAATTGTTTGACGAGGCCTTATTTAAACGCTGTGGGCAGAAATATAAGTCGTATCTATCTCCAACGTTCTCGTTGACCGCACCTGATTATAGCCAACGATGTCCAGCCGGCTTGCATTATGCCTCCCGAGGTCAGGACCAGCTGTCAACGGAACGGGGGATTTCATCGAGGGTTGCTCCGGGTGCGAAAGCATCAAAGCATTGCTTGCGAATGTTGGGTAAGCAGACTTGTTTTGTTTGGTGACGTTGTTCAGAGCGGACGTATCCACACGAAGAGATCCTGTAGGTGGTCGGCCGTTGAAAAATCCACTAGCAGGAGGTGAGACTTCCACTGGCGTTGCTTCGTTCTTCCTCTGTATGCGTTGCAGCAGTGAAATCGAAGATTCATTAGGATCACTGTTTGATCGCTCGCGGTTGGGAGTGTGAACAGATGGCGGAGGGGCTCCATCGGCTCCGGGTGCGACACCCGAGACCGGAAGTTCCGTGTGTATGAAGCAGCATCGCTTTCCATACGGACAGGCCCCAGAAACCCAGAAAGTCTACGGAACGCATGAGGATGGAGGTATCGAAATCATCAACGGTTCCACGTACCCTACAAATCTCGGTCTTGTACTACAGGAATAGTTGGTTAACGATGGAAACGCTCATGACCTGGAGAGATTACCTTGGGGTGTCGAGCCACAGAGCGGAGCTCTTCCTCTCCATGAGCAAACTGGCATTTCGTGCCGTACCGGCACGACCCTTTCTCCTCCCAAGATCTGCATAGCTCGGTTTTGTATAATCCTAGCTTGCGGTTGTTTGCGCTGGGCCCGCTACCGGTCTGCGAACCTGCATTAGAGCTACCGGTGTTTGTAACCCCGATCGCCTGGTTCGGTAAAGCCCCGTACGGTCCAGTAAATTGAGCTTGCAGGCGGTTCACGGCTGCAGCGACATCTGGGCCGTATCCATCAGGGGCCGCGTAAAACTGGTTAGCATACAACCCTATGGGTGCTGGCGCTACGGCGGGAGGGTATAAACCATGAGCAGCTGGCGCAAAGGCTTGGTTACCCAAAAGAGCCAGAGTAGCAGCATCCCTGAGCGCAGAGGGATCAGACGCAGAGTGTTGGTGGGTAGCCCGGAATGCGTTGTGCTGTTGCTGCACCCGGGTAACGGCTGGATGGTGGCCATCATGGGGTAGGACCATGTCGTAAAGCTGTTGTGCAGTACCCAGAGAAAGGTGAGGGACATGGCCCGCCGCATAACCAAGGCCAGTGGGATTGGGAAGTAGGGACTGCGGAGGGAATCCGCGTTGAGGTTGGCGATAGGAGGCGGGTGGGGCCCCATCGGCTGGTCGACCTTGAACAAAATGCTGCGAAGTTCCAGGGATGCCCTGTGCAGGGGGGAAAAAGGGTCGCGGTCCTGCCGCATAGTCAGCTTCTACTTCAGCTGCTAGAGGCCCTGGTACGGCGCGATAACCGTATTGTTGCTGGCCACGACCAAAAGCGGCCGAACTAACCAGCGAAGGATATGTCGGCTGATCGGGTGAGAAGGGTTTATCGCCTGTGCCTAGGAGGTCACGGTAGTGGGAAGAAGACCACTGGTGAGAGGGAAGAACATTATCTCCCGGTTGAATCGTTCCCGAAGGTTCCTCGCCTACTTGCTTGAGACGACGCAAATCAGCCGACGACAATCCCCCACTGAACGAGTGTGGGCGCTCCTTCGCTTCACCACTGGCCGCAACCTTGAACTGGGGAGGCCCCCGAAGGGTGTGGCTGGCCGAAGACAACGCAGACTCGTGAGAGTCTAGGGTATCCGTAGAGGATACTCGAGAATGAGAAGGTGAAAGCTGATGATCCGAATCCTGGGGAGAGGAGTCGATGCTGGCTTCAGAAGCTGTTTCCAGCGGGCTAGCTTCGTTATATTGGACGACTGCAGCGGCGAGTTTGGATTGAGGTGGAGTCTTCAAGGGGCCATGAACTTCGCCTGCGAGCTCTGCAACTGAACCGAGTTTCAGTCTGGCGATGTCCTGCGCAAGATCCCACTCCGAGGCTGCGCCAGCATCGACCAACTGGCCAGTCTCGTTGAATCGCCAACGGTGGTTGCCGTTATTGGAAGCGGCGACATGTCGCTCAGAACGATTTGATTCCGCCGGGAAGCTTGGGGTCTCGGTGATGCTGGTACGAGGAGGCATGGAAGATAGTTTCTGAACTGCAAATAAAGATGTAGGCCGGTAGCTCGAAGACAGTTCTGTGGGAGAGTCTTGCGTTGCGGATAAATTCCAATTTTTCTGAAAAGGCGCCGGCTAAGCACACAGGACATGAGGTATGCACGAGTACTCGCCTCTTGTACGATTTCGTTATTGAGCCGTTGTATTTCGCGTGTATGCGTCCAGGCGAGTGTGCCGGATGATTGCGCACGACCCGGGAAAGATATCGATGAAGCTGATTCGCGTGCAATGTACAGAGTGTCCGTTGGTGCAGTAGTACTGGGGACCACCTTTTGCATTTAAATCTAGTTGATCGATGGGATTGGACATCGGCAGAAGGCGGAGATGGGGACGAACTCACCAGTAAATTAGTGTGGATGTGCGTCCAATGATGAATGCAGGATAAAAAGGTGCTTGAGTTGGTATGAGACAATAATCAAGTGATGCTATGGATATAGGATACGATGCTGAGCTGCGTAATTGACAAGATAGATAGGGCCTTCGTCGACCTGTTGACCAGCTGAGAGGTGGAAGGACGAGCAGCAAAGATCTAGGAAGAAAGCAAGATAGGTATAAAAAGATGACTGGAACGAGGCGTCAAGGGGTCGTGAGCACTCTGGTCGCGTGTTGTGGATCAGGGCTCAGGCAGAGCCGCCGGGGTATGGAGAAGCTGATGGTGGTTGAGGGTTTTGTGGGTGATTGTAATGGAATGTGGTAAAGGGGAGGCTAGTAGAACTATGCAGCGTTTTGATCGCAACGTGCCCTTGTCGAGGCGGCGTTTGTCAAATAATTATGAGCGTGACGAGGAAGGACCCGGTACCCGTTGCAAGCTGGAATTAGAACACGGTACGAGCACGTTCAAGGTCGTGCGGAAACCTGGGGAAAGAACTGCAACACGCTGTCGTCCAGATGCCCTCGTCGTCCAGTTGGAAGAAAAGACGAGCAAATGCAGGCGCACTGGTTTCGCCAGACTGTTGTGTCGTAACGGCCGGGGCGGTTACTAATAACGGTTGCAAACCTCGCCGCCATCAACGCGGCGCTGCCATTCTCATCATCCACCGCGACACTCGCAATCTCGACTACGATCCACTCGCCCGCCAACACGTCCCCGGGACCTGTACCAGACGGATAAATCATGTTTACTCGACAACCATGTCACACAGCGTCGAGTCTTTCTACCGACATGTCGTGTGTATCGTCATGATCTCCTCCGAGTCCTCGATGAGACAGATCGGCGGCCCCAGCCCGCGCGCTAACCCCAACGTAAGTACCCGCGACACGTGTAGTCACACGCCATCTCGAAATTCAACCGCAGAAGTTCCCCATTAGATGCCTTCACCGAGTATTAAAGTCGCTCTCGGCCCGTTTCTGTGGAGCGATGAGGCGGTATCGCACTCGCCCATCAGGCGCAGGCTGCATGTATTCTTCGTGCTCCTATGGAGTCCCCCAATTCTTTTATGTGGATGGAAGGAGATCCGAATCAACGAACATGCCTGTTAATCCTGAAATGCTTCCGAACTTCGCGGACTTCGAATTCACCCGCAAAAAAAAAAAAAACATCGCCATGCAGCGCCATGCTCGCCTCTACTTACTGTATCTTGTCGAGTTGGTCCTCTGCGATGGCCGTGGCAGGATCCACCCCATACCGAAGCGAGATTATCAGTTGGGAATCAAACCAACAGCGCTCGAGTTTCAATACTGCTTATCTAGTATCTACCCTGTAGCACCGCCATCGGCTCATGACACGCTGGCTCATTAGGCTACAAATGGATAACCGTCAGTCACAAACGTTCGGTTTCAAATGCGTGGCCGCTTCTCCGGATCTTGTAATGCTGTTTTTCTGCGGAGCGCACTGATAGCACGGAGTTCCTTGCTCGGATGTTGAACAACGGAACACTCAGAACCGATACCAATACACTTGGTGGTCAGCTGATATCATATCTGAACATGCGGTTTCCACGAGGTTGCGAATTTCAAGTCTCATGGGACGATGGTTACCCCTTCCCCTTCGGCTGTACACTGCAATACTCAACAGTCAAGAGAGGTCGATCTTAATCAATCCTTTTGCGGCCGTGTGTTTTGTTCGTTAGGGTCAGGCATGGAAACGAAACACATCTCTTTTCGTTTGGCGGCGCATGAGGGATAAGTTTGGGAAGTTTACCGTATTCGCCTCCAACTCCCCTCTCATACCTACGTCTAGTGATGTGTATACGTGCGGGCCAACCAAGACTGACTGTGCGGACACATCGAATCAAGCATCTGCGAGGTCGGAATAAGTACACTCTCAGATAGCTAGGCGGTGAATCTTTACAATACGATGTGCCGACCAACATGGTGGAAAGGCTTTGTAACTGATCTTCGTCAAACGACAATTGGTCTTTATGCCATGTATCCTAGTCAAACGTTATGTTACTTTTCCACCTTATCAAAGGAAAATAGCGTACCTGGTGTGTCTACATAGGAGGCGTGACATTTAGGTGCCAATCGACGGTCAAAGAGAACCTCCGTACCTTCTTGAATTCCGAGGCACAGTGACGTATTGTTGTTGAAATCGGAGGGGGATCGGTTGCATGTCGGGCAAGCACTGAAGATATATGTAATCCGTCAGTGTTGAATTTACAAGTCGACATGATGATAACAATGAAAGGAGTGCAGCCGACCTTCTGTAAGAGGAGGCATCCAAGATTCGACCGAGTAGGGGAAACTCTCAATCAAAGCGCAAAGTCCAAGGATAGCAGAGTGCAGTTTCCTCGTCATTTCAACATAATTAGGTGCCGTTCGAAGGGGCAATTTGACTGTACGAGCCAGAGAGACGAACCGATTCTGTTGCGGGAATGTCAGTCGGTATTAGAAGACTTGTTATTCACTGGATACCTTGAGAGGTACGATACTCTGACGCTGCGAGCAACGAACTATACCGGATAGCGTCTTCGAGGACATCTCGCGAACTTCTACATTCTCATCCGCTAGACATTCAAGTAGTACATCCATGACATTTGAGACTCCAGCGGGAGAGATCATCAGCAGATTACGATAGAAAAACGTCACCAGTGCTGGTAGTGTATGTAGCCGGATGCGCCAGGACTGTGACAGTTCCGTTATGTCTCAAAATGCAAGTGGGAACAGCTTCACATACCTTGGAAAACTGTATTGCTTCCACCAACTTCTCCAGAACGGCCTCTGCAAACGTGGCCGGAAGGTAAATTGCAGACATCACCTGCAAAACGGCACTGCTATATTTTTGTAACTCCTGATTGTCATTGAGCTCCGACATGTTAAGTATTTCAGGCCTGCCAACGTGAGTGAATCTTGTGACAGTTCAAAACGGCAAACATACAGCATCTTCATGGCTGACGGAAACGCCAGGCATGCCTCGGAACCATGAAAAGAAACCCATAACCACAACAGCACTTCCAGGAGGGTAAGCGACGTGACGTCCGGTTGCATATAACTCACTCGTAAGACCAACTTTATCAAACTAAGTTACAAATCAGACGAGGTCGATGAACCTATGGAGTACTTACCTGAGACTGGGATACTCGCGGAGGGGGGAAACGCTGATCCTTCCACTCAGCAAGCTGCTGAATAATCTTCTGGAATCGATCGTCGAATATACTTTCTCTGCAAAGTTGCTCGATATAGTCAGGCACAAGCTAGAACGTACTCACCGAGTACAAAGAGCGTCCTGAGACTCGCTACAAGAAGCCAACAGTGCGGCCACCGAGGGGTACGACGGACGCCATCTGTTCCTTGCGATGACAAAGAGAGCACTTGCTATAGTGTTACGAATCTATGCAAGTTCTCGAGTCGGTTGGATGCGAAGACTAAGCATGCCAGAAGCCATACCTCGGCATAATTTGAGTCTGCATTGTCGAAGAACAGCGAGACATATTTTTCTGAGATCGGATCAAATCGAACCCCTATAGCATCCATTAATACGACAACGGCATTCAATGATTTCGTAACTGAGATGATGTGAGCAATGAGCTTGAAAGTCATGGTTATGTCGATATACCTGCAAATGCTGAATCTCCCTGGAAGTCTAGTTGGAGAGACAAAATCCAATCGACCAAAGGCTTGTTTCGGCGAGGATCGCGGTCTTCCAGTACCGTCTTCGCATCGAGCAACTCAGCTATGTGGTACGAACAGTAGTGAGGAGCACTCACTTGAAGGAACGAGGTCCAGTAGACCACAGTATCTGGTCGAGCTTGGGAGAGGATGTTGTCCAAGCGAGGTACGAACCAACCCCACAGGGCATTGAGACTATGCTGGAACCAATGCTTGGATCCTACGGCACTTAAGTACGTGCAAATACGAGTCGCAATTAACATACCGCGAAGTAAGCCAGTCAGGATTTCAGCAGCCGCAGCCTGTTGGAATTTATCTGTACTGGCGAGTAGGGGCTCCACTATGTCGAGCAGGTCTTGCAGGGTGGCACCTTCGAACATCTTGGCTATGGATTACTCGTATGTTAACCGTTACTTGGCCTGTTTGTACTAAAAGACGAACCGATAGACTTGATGAACAGAACATTTTCTGGACGCAAGTCGGCAGCGCCGGTATTGTTGTCTGTTTCCTGGCTCCACAATGCAGCCAACTTAGAATAGTAGTCTTTATCAGTATACTCGCCTATGATGGCTAATGACTCAGAGGATGGTGCATCCCAGACAGTAGGCTGTGCAGAGTCAGGCGTAGCGTATCCTCGGATAGTCGTGGTCCAAGTCAAAAAGCCAGTCTCGAACTTGTCAACAAATGAATCACTGGAAAACTGTCAACATGGGACCAGTATCCTGCTAGATGTGCATACTTGGGCCCTATCACAGGCTTGTCGAGGGTGCTCAAGAATTGGGTGTGATCGATGATGGTAATTTCCCTAGATAACGGATTTCGCCATTGACAGAGCCAAAGTTCTTCATCATTCTTTGCGTAGGTCCTCATTTTGATGAAAAGTGATTCTCGCACAATCCCCCTAGGAGCCATGATCACGTAGAAAGCGCAGTATGTATCAAAAAGATGTGATCCTTACTGTTGCGCGTTGAGCCGAATCGAGGGCTGGACACTTATTGTTTGCTCCATCAAGAACCTCACCACGTCAGGCGGTGTCGGTGCGTCTCGTCTCATGAGTCCGAGAATGAAAGTGATGGCCATTTGGACATATCGCCACTGTGATGGATGGTTATCAATCGGCAATATGACAATAGGCAAGGTACGAACATGAGTTGTAGGACGGACAGCAATGTCAAGCACAGATTTCACCTGGGAAACGAAAGACGGATCGGCACGGTGGAATGTTAGTCAATACACGGATGCTTAAACCTACCGTATGCTCATGCTCCTGGAGTTGTTTCTGAGCTCTCTTGGGAGCTATTGTTAGAGCATTTCTCCGCAGCTCGTTGTTAATATCACGAGCATCCAGTTCTGCTTCAAGATCACGGAGAGCGGCACTGACTCTAGAAATATCAGCAGAATATACAGCTGTGCGGATAGCCTCTTCGTTGAGGTGAATGAGGCAGTCGGACGAATACGTCGAGACCAACTTTTGGACCGAAGGCTTGCAACAATGACCTGATCAGTCGAGATATGGTGAAGAGGTGTAATCCATACTTTCTCCTCGTGTTGACATTCCAGCAAAGAAAGTAAGTATCGCCTTTGCAGCCTCTGATCTGTGAAGGTATGAGTTTAGCGACAGCAGACACTTAGTTGTCGTACCAGCCATGATGTATGCAGCTTTTCCGATGAGATAATTCAGCGTGGGGTATAGTAGTGATAGATGGAACATGCTCACTTGTTCCCTTATTTCCAAGCACATAAAGAGCGCCTTTCATGCGATCAGGGTTATTCCCCTTGCTTAATGAATCGAACATTGTTGGCAAGATGTATCTAGTGGACCGCACGTAATACTGTCCCCGCTATCAGTAGGCGTACGAGCACGGCACGAGGCAACTTACACCGCATATGTTGTGTAAGACGCCCTGCGCGAGACTGCAGGAGAAGTCAAACAATGACCCAACGGAACAGTCATCCACGTACCGCCGCACCCTAGTATACGGTGATAAACAAAGTGCGGCCAGGTCGTCCTTTAGTAATTGATCGTCTAACTCCGAGCGTCGGCGGTACAGAGCGTGCATGTACAAGCGGCTAGAATGGTAGAGTTGTGCTCGCTTAACCCAAACGACTCGTGCGTTGTCTTTTTGACGCGTGGACATGCGGTTCACTCTGCACAAGGCAATTAACCCCCAGCCACATCAGAAACAAAACTGGACGCACTCCCGGGACTGGGAAAAATTCTTCTGCAAAGTTGTGAAGTCGCCTCTGCTCATCCCATAGTCGAGGAAAAACGTATCGAGGGCTCTGATCACTCCGATCACAGCGTCAATATGGTCCTCCTCGTCTTGGTCTTGGCGCAGCTTCTTTGCAGCGACGTGTATGAGATTACCGAACCGGGTCCGCAGTTTCACGACACGTTGGTAGCGTGGATCTTGTGGATCCGTCAGGACTATTCCTGCTTGGACATCTAATTGGTCGACGATAAGTCCTTCCACATCAACATCCGGGTCTGAACAGGAGTTGACAACTTGTTTGGGAGCCTCCTTGTAAATCGTGGGCATGCCATTCCAGACTGCCTTTGAGAAAGCCAAATAGCTATTCTCATATGTTAGTAGAGCCACAATCAACCCATACCATAACACCCACCGACAAAAATCGTTCCGGTCAACACTATCCCATCTATTAGAAGAGTTTACGAGGGCCTCGAGCTTGTCAAGTGTCGGGGAGGCAATGCGATCTAAGATTTGGAGTACGAAGTCAACCTCTTCTGTGCTTGGAACTGAAGTATTTCAAGTAAGTTTCTGAGAGAGCTGGCGCAACTATGTCAAATTACCATGCCATTCGATTTTAACGTCTTTAGGTTCAACAAGATGACCCCACTGCGTGCTGTGGGCCTTGTTGAAGTCTGAAAAGCAAAGAACCTCATCATGTGTCACTAATACGAACCATACCAAAAATTCCTGCCTGGATCTATCCATTGATCACTGCCGACGAAGTGATTGTTGATAGGGTAAACAGTTGTCAATGTGTGCAACACCCGTGATACCAAAGTGGCAGTCCCTGAGTACCCTCTTTCGTTCTTCGTCTTCTCGAGCAAGAGTAACAAAAGCTGGATAACTGTCTCTTTATGTTTGAGTAGCTGTGGACATGTCGTCAGATGATGATCGATCTCAAAGTTCTTCCCGATAGCTTACGACAGGGCCGCCGTACCCAAGGCACCCTCTCAGGATGGCCATATCTAACGCAATGGGAAGTTGGGCAACTCAGCACATGATCATGAAGATCGTAAGTTAATGCTCACTCCAGTGGAGGGTCGTGTCAGAGGGCACGCTCTCGTGCGTCGAGGTTGTCCGAATGCTCGACGCCCCGTGTTTCAGTTCCTCTTGGATCTGCAAGACACAGAAAGGTAAAAACTTGTCAACTGTCTGTCGAGGCTTCGCACGCGCGAGACATGCAACGAGGTGCCCAAATGCCCTCACGGCATTTGACTTTGCGTTTGTAGTGGCGTAATCGTAAACTAAGTTGAGGACGAGGTCGAAGAGCTGATCGGATAGATGGAGACAGACGACATCGGCCATGCTTTTTATAGACTTCAGAACTACCTCCTCAGTCTTACCTCCTGTCGTCTTCTTTCGGCCTCCTTCTTCTGGGAGATTCTCGTACAGGGCGAGAATGCGCCGAAAGAGAGACGCCACCCAATCTACAACGTTGAGTCTTCAAAGACCCTGATAAAAAAAGACCAAGCACCTGCAAAGCCTGAAGTACTTTCGCGGACAAGAACACGCTCTTCTTCAGTGCTCAGAGCAACGAATGGGCTCGCCTCAACGCCTTCAGGAAGTCGAGTTTCGTCATTGTCGAGCTCCATGAGATCTTCGCTGGGCGCGTCGCCAGATAACGCGCACCCGGATTGGTGCATGGAAATGTCGCCGACCTTAACATGCTGAATCGCACTAACAATGAATGATGTCGCGCATATAGTCTTATTCGGGTCATTCTGTACGCAAGAACGTCAGAGATAAACCGACAGGCGGGAAGAATTGACAGACCAAATCAATGCCTGGAAGGCACAACTCGAGGAGCGGTAGAAGGTGCTTTTGACCAGGGCGCCACAACTTCTCGGAGACCAAGGGGAGAGATATACCAGAAAGTATCTTGAGGACTGCCGTAGTCTGGTGGGTCTCGTTGACAACTTCTAACCCTCCATAGGCCCGTTCAAGTAACTCTGGCATGACCAACGTAGGCTCGAGTTGTGCCATCACGCGTAGGGCTCCTTGTGTCATAGCGAGGGACAGTTGATCCTTCGAGAACATTGAAAGTAAGGCTGGTGTCAGGAGGCTGGTGACGAATGCTCGACGAATCGCGCTCGTGAGACGACGGGTCTTGATATTATCCATCAATGCGGCAACACTGCACCTTACCACATGGAATACTTACTACCGGAATACGACAGGCGGGTAGGTGCTCCTCAAACCAGCGATCGGCAAACTCAGCCGTCAAGCGTTGAAGGAAGCTCGTAAGCTACAAACAAAGTCAAGAAAAGTTGGTACGTGAAGCATAATACCGACTTACCAACACTGTCCAATGACCATGATTGGATGGATGGAAAAACGACTCCGTGCTAGTAATCAAGCGGTCTAAAGTGTCCATGGCCTTTGAACCCGCGAGATATGTTGCCTGTCCACTGTCGGAAGACGGCGTTGCTGACGCAGAGTCACCACGAACAGGGCCGTCAACGGCCATGGAGTAGACGAACAGCTTAGCGAGAGCATCTACATCAAGACAATGTCGGTGCCTCAATGCACGCGAAGCACTCTCTAGATATACTCACTTATGCGACTGATAGTTTTCTTAATTTTGGGTCCCTGGCGGACTGACGCTGCATCCGCATGCGCAGAGGTCAGATTGGGGTGCTGCAACAAAATCAAAGGTTACATGGATAAACTCTGCGTAAAAGTTGCTCACTCTAGATTTCCCTACAGGGACATCTGGAAATGAATGTGAGGGATGTGGATGTGACAGATACATGATTAGGAGCCTACACATGGATTCAAACCCCTTGCTGACCAGTAAATTCCATTCCTGTTCGGACCATATACCCACGTCCTTCCACTCTGCACCACCTTCTTCGCCAAAATTACCAGCTTTGCCCGCAACATGTTCTTCCGCCAAATTTCCAGCCAATTCGAGGAAACGATCATCCGTTGAAAAGGAATTGAATGCCTCCCAAAGTTTGAAGACGAGAGGAAGGTACAGATGCGGGTGAGACGGAGGAAGGAACGAAGTAAGTACCGGAACCATGGTGAGTATTGTCTACATGGGATCAGTTGTATGCGTGACAGGTAACAAAAGGCGGAACTCACGTTGGGAGTGATCATCGGCAAGAACGTGCCGAGCATGTCAGGGATGTCGTCGGCAGTGAAGTACGGTTTGCAGCATTCTGCGACATGGAGTAAGATGTTGTTCAAGTTACGACTAGGAAATGATGTCAATAAAATCAAAGCAGAGTGTAGATGTTGCAGACTTGGTTTGTCCAAGACGCTTCTTTGGGAAAAGCTCCTTGTAAAGGACTTGCCAAAGGGGCGACCATGGGAGATGTAAGTCCTTTGATTCCAGCCTGCGTTTTCCAGTCTTGCCGAGGAGGCGCGAGATCATGCCTGCCCAACTTCGGATGACACGGACGTCCAAGCCAGGAATGAGACATAACTCGTAATAAAACCTAACAAGCTTGGCGCGAGTAGAGGTTGTCATGGGGTAGCGCAACTGCAGCCAACTGGGCGGAATAAGATATTTGATGAGAGAAGGGACTGGGGACTTGCCATTGTAGCATTGCATCCCAGGTTGTGAGGACGGACCAATTCTTGGACTCGGCGCAAATGAGGAGCTTTTCTATGATGTGCTCCAGCCTCTGCTGCATCTCCTGGAGAGAGTCGCACTTGTAGGGGAGAGCATCGAGATAGACGGCAAGGTTGGCCTTTTGTTTCTCATAGGAGGTCTGGTCTGGGGCAAGAGGTGAGCTCTCTTCAGCAGGTGAATCAAGGATGTCTATATCGTCCTCGTCCATTTCCAGGCCTTGGAGAGACAAGTTACCAGAGCCTATGTCGGCGACGATGCTGGGCAGAGATAGATCAAGGGTAGCCATTGAGATGGGTTCAGATGCGGGCAAGTGAGAAATCGGAGGAGAGGGGACGAACGTACGACAGAAGCGAAGATGCTATTATATATATGTGGGTGACGCGTCCTTCTATGATTGCGTACGCACTGAACCGATCTTGACGCTGGCGGACGCGAGGAGGAGCCACAAGTGCACGTGACCCCCCACCACTTGGCCAATGTCGCACATCTTCGCCTGCGCCTTCTCCGCTCGCGCACGCCCCGCCCCGCCCCGCTCCTGGTCAAAACCCGTCCTATATGGCGTCGCATCTCTGTTCTCTGCAGCGTTCGCGTTCCACCACGCGACCACCCCCATCCACCTCGATGCCCCCCACAGGGACGTGGTCGGTAAGTGACGGCATCCGAGCTCTGCATATCGCCTCAGCTTTGTCCGCTCAGTTGACCCTGCCACCTCCGTCGAGTTTCCAAAAGACCTTCGGGTCCCTTCCAGGCTTCCGCTGCCTCCCCATTCTCTCCTGGGGGTCGGTGTGCGCACAGTCTCTTTTCTTGGTATCCATGTCTACTCCGTCGGCTTCTATGCTGACCTCACATCCCAAAAACTCAAAGTTCGTCCCTCTGCGCTGGCGTGGGCACCGACGCTGACCCGGAAGGATGTCGCAGATCCCCATCAGTGCCACACCCGAGGAGAAGATCAACTATATAGTCCGAAACACTTCGTGTGTCCTCCGCATCGGTGAGACCATCCGCAGTCTGTCCCAAGTTGGTCTACATACCCGTGTCCACAGTACCGACACGCAAAACCTCGTACACTCACTTGCGTGACGGTTTTATGCGTGCTTTGACAGCGCGTCTCCAGCTCGCCAAGTCCCGTGGGCTCCTTTCCGTTGAAACGGAAGCTGCTGTACAGTCTCCCCTTCGTAAACTCAAATCGATCTTCCCCTCTACCAAACTCTCAAAGGGTAACCCCCTCGATGTACACCTCACCGCACCCACCAAAGACCCAACGCGCCCGAGGAATTTAGTCTTTTCGGATTTGGGTACTGTTGAGAGCGACTGGGTCGCTGAGGAGTTCGTGTTGGCATACTTTGAGGGGGAGGGAATCAGCCCACCGGTGAGCACTGCTCCTTGCTGGCTAACAAGGTCTGCTCAACGCGCCAGTCCAGATGAAAAAGGCGACTGTAGAGCGACTGGGTAGCATTGGGAGCTAGATTTGTGTAATGTAGTCACGGACCATTCAGACCGGCAAAAAGCTCAGGGTTTGAAAATATCTTCTTATCATCATCCCGTTTAGCTCAGTTGGTAGAGCGCGTCACTAGTAATGACGAGGTCAGTCGTTCGAGTCGGCTAATGGGAATTTT